>JAZHYW010001728.1:0-143163 GCA_037355805.1 Ixodes ricinus | reverse complement strand
TGATGTGTGTGGGTGTGTAGGTTAAAAGATGGATGCGGTTCAGTCCACGAGTGAAATGGATGCGGTTCTTCTTCCACGAAGTGGTATGGATATGTTTATCTCCACGAGTAATATGTGATGACCGTATCCAACGGCATCGACGTACTCTGACAGGCAGAGTACAAAAAAGGAGTTTAAAAAATTACAGGAAGATCCGTTGGTGGATTTTTGGGGAATTCAGTTAGCATGACCATTGAGGAAACGCCCCACGTCCCCTTTGGGAAACGCTAACACTGACCCCGTAATCAGGCAAAAAAAAATATCAGCAAAAAATAGAGGAAGCAAAAGAGAAAGCCAAAAGAAAAAGATGAAGGGGTCAGCGTTAGCATTTTTCAAAGGGGAATGTGTATAATATTTCCGAGGTTCATGCTGCAACACAATCCCGAAGGATCCGCCAATAGACCTTCCTGCGAATTTTTTTGTTTTCTGTTTTGTGAACCTTGCCACGTGAGTTGAAATGTCCCGGTTTTCCTGCCCCCCCCCCTTTTTTTATGATAATGCCCACGAGGCGCTGTAGATATAATGTAAATAAATAAATTAAATAAAATAGTTGCAACCCATCTTGGCATAAATCCTACAAATACTTGGCCAGCGCTTTGGTGAGATTGTACCAGATTTGTGAAGCACAGCTGCACAGGTCACGCAATTTCTGTAGATTACGAGAAGGAAATTTGTGAGCTCCAAGCTGGCGCCCTATTACATCCCAGATGTGCTCAATAGAACTGATATCTGACGAGTTATGTGGTCAGGAGATTAACTGGAATTAATTATCATGCTCTTCAGTCCACTGTAGCACAAAATATTTGCCTAGTGACATAGAGCGTTGTCCAGTTGAAAGATTCTGGTTCCGGTGGGGAAGAAGCAGCGACATGGGTTCGTGTAGGCTTCTAAAGAAAATAATTCAAAGGTTTTAAGGACTTTTAGGGGCCTGTAAAGATATTTTCAAGGACCCCGTCTAGTATTCTGTCTAGTAAATTTATAATATACTAACTGTTTCGAATGCACTGCGAAAATTCTTTATTGTACGATACCTAGGAAAAGGCGCATTTGCAGAAAAGGTACTAGTGAAGGGTTCAGTAGAACTACTGCAGCTTTTCCATGATTCCCTCTTTGATCTTTAGAAGTTCTTGCATCTTGGTTTTTGCCGTTTTCCTTTGGATGTTCGACTTGACAATGTAGGTAATGTCACCTGTTGATTCTGCTTTTCCAGCGAAGTGATCGGCTGAAGCTGACAGATCAGCGAATGTTGATTCAAGTTTTGTTTTCTTCCTCCTCATGTTGTCAATCTTGTCTTCAACGAGGAGTCTCTTCAACTGACGGGCTTGTTCAAGTTGCACGCTTTTCTGGGCTTCCATATATGTTTGATAGTGCTGCCTTCCAGCTAACACAGATGTTTTCAACTCCCTTAATAATGGAACCTTCAGGATACCGCCTGCCTTGTCAACCGCGTCGCATATAATACGTTTTGAGACATACGACAGGTCTGTCGGGTTCTCCACGGACACTCGACGGTTCACACTGAATCCCAGCGCACAAGTTAAACTACGTCTAACATGTGTAGCGTAGAACAGACGAGGAACAAGCGAACCAGGAGTAGCTAGCAAACAGTATACGCAAGAGAACAAGGCGAACGAGGGGCAAGATCGCAAGATGAATGACGGGCGAGACCGGAACCAGAACCAACGGGAGTGCTACCATTATGGTAGCACTCCCGGTGTCTAAAGGCGCCATATAAGGAAACTTTCTCGTTGAAATCTCGAAATCTATGTTAACATACATAATATTGTAAAAAATATGCATTATTACAAACAAACAAAAAAAGAAAACGGACTATTATTAAGAAATTCGAGTGTTTTCAAGCACCACTGAAATTTCCATTGCTCAAGGTCTTGGAAATGACGTTTTTATATTGAAGGGTTTTCAAGGTTTTCAAGGACCCGTGGGAACCCTGACTCTTGACATCACGATCTGCCCTTTGTCAAGGTCACTTAAATCAGCAACCTTTCCCATACATAATATTGCAAAAAAATCATTAAATGAGTATTGCCAAAGAAAACGGACTATTATTAAGAAATCCGAGGGTTTTCAAGCACCACTAGAATTCCATTGCTCAAGGTCTTGAGAATTACGTTTTTAAATTGAAGGGTTTTCATGGTTTTCGAGGACCCGCAGGAACTCTGAATCTTGACGTCACGAACTGCCCTTTGTCAACGTCGCTTAAATCAGCAACCTTTCCCATTACACGCACACGTAGTCGACAAAATGATACCTCTCTATCCCTGGCAACCGTTATCCACCATCCGCATCAGAAGATGGTAGATAAAGCGGATGGCGCGTCAACCATAGCTGCACTCATTCCCACAATGTGCGGTATTTGCTAAGAAACTTGAACAAACCTAACGAACATACATGCATATGTACACATGGATTGAGCAAAAACGGTTTCTGCTCAATTTTGACCTCAGGCGTAGTATTAAGGTTTCTTTGTTGTTTCACAAGCAGCAAGAACCCACATCTGACCATCCATCGGAAACATTCTGGCTACTTTGGAATCTTCTTTAGTTTGTTCCTCGGCACGCAGAGCTCACGTTTCGACTGTTGTATGGTGCGAAGTTTTGGTGCGGCCCCAAGGAAAACAACTTCATACCTATTCCCCCTTGTCTGCGCTTGGGTACGAAACTAAGGCCACAGCGTATTGAAGCGGAATGAATCCGCAACACGACTACCAGCGACGCTTTTTTTTTGCGTTAGTGAAAAGTTATTTTAACGCGATGTGACTTAACCACGCAGTGAATGTAGCAACTCCGGGACAATGCATATAAAGAAACGCAACCGAAAGCTAAGACGTCACGGTTCCTTGAAGGCAGTTCCTCGGTCGAGCCAAGTCAAGCCAATCGGAGCCAATCCGTGCTAGGTCAACTGCAAGTAGGCACATCCACCCGAGACCGAATCAAAACATAGAAACAAACGAGCAAGACCTTACAGAATTTGCGTGTATACGCTTTGCGGTCATGAAACAGATGAGCAAACAAACAAAGTATCAAACATACACCAGAAAAAAAAAGGGGGGGGGAAACACCAGGACGCATTTCCAAAAGCGAAACCCCAAACTTCCGTGGTACATTTTTTATACAGGTAACAAAGCAGACGACTGAACATGGGAAATTAAATCAGCTGCTAGCATATGGCCAAGCCAAGCTTAAGCCGAAGTCAAGCCGTGGCGAAACCGAATCCAAGAGTCGCTGAGGTCAAGATCAAAAACGGCTAAGCAGATCAGAGGCAGGCGACATATTTAACCTTCTTTTCAAGCGCTGCAGCACGGGTTCGCAACTGCGTCTCGGGTGGAACTGTCTCAAGCCGGTTACAAACTAACGTTTGAAAACGAAAATTTGAGGAAGCGATAAGGAAGTTCCTTATTTTCAGTACGCCAGAGGAAGCAACAAATAAACAAAAACTGCATGTTCACGACTCAATGAACAAATGAGGGCATGCTCGTTTATATTTAACGATATGCAAATGACCACGTGGTCTTCGATGATTGAAAGTTCTTATTTATAAGTTTCAACCTCCATACCGAGTCTCAAATCCAGGAAAACCCGCAGGCCTTGGATCTGTTCCCCAGGAGGTTTACACTCAGAACTAAACACATTTTTACTCCCAGTGAGGAGTAAAATACAACAAAAACATGCATCACAAAGAAAAACTGCAAAAAACGACAAAAAAAGAGCAAAATTAGGCTTGAGAACTGATTTCACAAAGAAGAAAAACATCATGTAACCCCCAAAAAATACAAATAAACAAAGCAAAATCAGGAGCACTGATTTTTACTCTGTGTAAAAAGGTAAAATACACAAGTAAAACCTTGATGCAGTATAAAGGTGAATTGCGAGTACGAAAAAAGAGCGAAACTGATAGTCTAAAGACTGTAATATAAATTGATCATGCCAAGTAGTGTGCAGACGAGCAACACACACGGAGGTGGTAGCCTTTGATGTTCTACACCAACCCCAATAAATGTGTATGTACGTGTGTAAATATTCAGATATACAAAATAAGCGCCGAAAAGGTGCCTTGTTTATACGAGGAATCATAAGCACCGATTTATTGGGGCTGAAGGTGTCAGAAATAAAACCGAAAACTATGAGATACTCAATGTTTAAAAAAATAACGAAATGCTCGTCAATCACAAAGAACATGCCTACAAGAGCCACACCTATATTTGTATCCTGCAAGCTAAGAAAATGTACAGCAGAAATCTAAAAGCTATGATATTAAAAAGAAGTGTTACAGTGGCAAAACAGTGTGCTAAAATTAAAATCACATGCAAGCACAGTGACATCCTTACAAATTTGTTTACTTCAGCCGAGATGTAACTAAGTTAAAAAAATAGCAGATATCCATAAATGTGTCTAGTTAGTTACGGCTGCTTAGTTAACATAAAGATTAAAAAAATGTGTCAACCCCCCCCCCCCCCAAAAAAAAAAAATGTTGTTTTAAAATTTTAATATAAGAAAATAAAATATCCAAACACCAAATTTGTAGCCAGTTAAACAAACTTAAACACTCTTAAATTGCTTCCGTAACGGTTCTGTAGAATCCGTTTATATTCAAATCATTCCACGCACCGCCCGGACGGCATACCTTCCAGGTCGAGTCCACGCGCTCAGAAAACAATTCCCCCGTGTATACAGGCGCAGCTCTCGCTTCTTTTTCGTCCCATCTTTTGGTTGCTACCTTTCTAGATCCATCTCCCTCGTTTCCGCAGACTTTATTTCCTATGTATTCTTAAAATCCGTCTCAATTTTCTTCTCCTCTCAACGGCCACGCGAAAACCCCTCGAGACCGGACCCTGCACTTAACCTCAGGTCGATCTCTATTTGAGTGCGCGGACACGCGGCAGGAGACCGGTCCCCAGAACCCGGTACTCTCCAATCGGCAAATTCGACCTTATATATATAGATGAGCTTTCCTTCTCCTTTGTCATTTTCTTTGGGGGTTGGGCTATACTCGGTTTTGTCTTACGATGAACCGCAGAAGATGCTAAGATCCGACCGAATCCTCCAATCGAATGCGGCGTGGGCGTCACGTGATCTTCTCGAGGGGCGCAGCGACACGTGGAGCTCACGGTCACGTGGTACAAGGAGGAATCTAGATTGGTTGGAATGGCTCGTAGCCTCCGCTGCGGTCAATCTTCAGGCGAAAACGGAGTATAGACATTTGTGGGGCTTATATACCTTACAGTTATATCCTCCCCCCACCCCCCCCCCACGCGGTGCATCTTCTGTGTATCGTCTTCGGCCTTAGACCGCATTCTTGCGGTTCGCCCTTTTTTTTAATTTTATTTTAGCTTTTTTTTTTTTGTGTGGGGGGGGGGGGGTGTGCATTTTGCTTATTCAGGGCAGAGGTAGGGGGAGGGTGGTCGCTAGACGCACCATTTTCCCTCCAGCGGAGAGACCACACACGGCTTGACCTTCAAACGGCGATTGTTTGATGCGCGTCTTCCGTATGTCTAGCCGAGTTGGGTTTCCAAAGAGAGACCGGGGAGGGGGGGGGGGGGGGGTTCTTGCATTGCTGGCTATCGTCGACCGAAAGCATCACGGACATTCTTTAAAAAAAAAGAAGAAGAACAGAAGGTGCCTGAAAGCGGAAAAATACCGTTTCATCGAAACGGTTTCTTTAGTTACGCGTGGGGAGCAAGAGGAACGCGTGAATCCCCTCCAAACTACTGGACCTTGACGTCTCTCTTAATCTAACCAAAGTCTTTAGAACTAACGAAAGATTGACCCAGCCTACACCGCTAAGACTAAATTTTTTTATGCTCCCAAAATACAATCGAATTAAGTCTGAACGCGCAGAAACAAAAGTAACCAAACTTCATAGGCTAGGCTAGAGGCTAGGCTAAGCAAAAGGCTAAGATAAGCTAAAAGCCAGGTTAAGCTAAAGGCTAGACTAAAGGTTAAGCTAACGACAAAGCTAGGCTAAGGGTTAAGCTAAAGGCTAGGACAGCGGCGTAGACTTTCCATTTTCCCGGGGAAGGGAGGGGGGGGGTGCTTTTCCGCGTAATTTGTTTTACACCGGCAATTATCAGTAGTTTATTTTAGGGGGTCCATTTTACAGCGTATGTGTATCGCCATGTGTCCGTCGCTGTGTGCCAAACCGCCGTGTCACACGGCTACGCTTTGCTCACGCATGCGGCTCTTCGCGGACGACTGCATCATCTATCGCTTCATTGGGCGCGTTAAGCTGTGACTCCACGACTCCGGTTCGGGTAACTCCGTCGGAGTCGCTACTAAACGGACTTTTGGAACAGCTCCGGATGGAGTAGGCGCCCTCTATATGAACTTCCAATTGCTTTATTTATTTTTATATATATATTTTTTGTGGGACATCGCAAAATGGCAGGCTGCTGTGGAAGCAAACGAAACGGACGTAAAGGTGATCGATGCGATGCCGCGTTACCTTCTCGCCAGAACTGGAGATTGAAGCTAACAAAAGCACGCTGGGATTCCATTTCCCATGTATTTTGTCAATAAAGGAAACGTAGGCGTTATTTTGTTTACATGCCACTACTAGAACCTCGTTACATGGCACGTAAACAGCGTCTCGGTAAGGATCATAACCCAAAAAGGGGGGGGGGGGGGCTCTGCCCCCCCGTAGTCTACACCCATGGGCTAGGCTAAAGGCTGGAGTAGCGATGAGCCCCCGATGCCCCCCCCCCCTTGTAGTCTACGCCTATGGGCTAGGCTAGAGGCTGGAGTAGGCTAAGGACTCTGATAAAGGTTATACTGAGTTACGCTAGACTAGCTAAGCTAAGATAGGCTAAAAGCTAAGCTAACGGCTATGCCCAGGGCAGGCTAGGTTAGGCTTGGCTAAACGTTAGGCTAGTCAGAAGGTTAAGCTAAAGGTGGCTTAGGCTAAAGGCTAACCTAAACGAACCCTACCAGAATTTGCTCTTGACCTTACCTTGACCTGCCATATCCTAGACTAGGCAAATCTAGGCTATTCCTACATAACTATATGTGTAGTGTCCTGCCCAAGCATAGCCCAAACTGCGTTCCTTTCTTAAAATCAGCCTTAACATCCCGTGGCCTCGGCTATTCGCAACTCCAACGGAATGTATTAAATCCCCATCTCTTTGTTTCACATTTCGGCTGCGAGGCCGCGCCAGTTTTCGGTGCACACGTAAATAGGTGACAGGACCGTGATTTTCTTCTTCCCATACGGCTAGCAGACAATTAGCACTACGGGAGAAAGATATCTTCATTATGTTATAGAATTACTTTTAGCTTAGCAAAGTCACAAAGATTATATTTTGAAAGGGGACATTACACCAATTCAACATCGAATGAAACACGATCTCAAATTCAGACAAACGGATGCAGCTTCATTTACGGTAGGTAATTCATCCACGCTTATTATATTAACTTTTCTCTAGGTCAAAGGTCGGCAACCGGTGGCTCTCGAGGCATTACTGTACGGCCCCGGCACGCTACCAAGAAATACCCCTCGAAACGCTCCAGGAGTATACATTCTTCCTACGTGGGCGCCGCCATCTTCAATTCTGGAACTTCCGGTGAAAACATCGCTTTCTTCTCGCCTCGACAGTAGAACGTGGAACATTTTAATTCCAACCGTCAGTCGTTCTTGTCATGACTTTTTGACACTTTTTTACTTGTTCGAGGTTGTAATCTCTTGCTTTTTGTTCGGAACGCATACCGGATAGGGGGACAATGTGGCTGGGTGCGAGGCTAAACGAAAAAGGTGTATACGGGCGCAGGAATAATGGTTGGTTGCAAAACTGGTGTTATTTGATGTATTGGCTCCGAAAAGGCCACCAGGGAATCAGTTTCCTATGCACGTGCATTGTATTATTCATCAGCAGTTGTTGTGCACCAAAGTGATGCATTGGGAATCAATACGTCGTATCTAGCATGAATTTCGTTCGGAATCGCGGTTCGCACCATTTTCAAATGCTAACAGGTTTTCACGCACTCCGAGGCTTGCTAGGGGGTTCTGACTAAGCGACCGGGTCAGAACTTTAGGGGAAAAAATCTTGTAGTTCACATTACGAAGAACAATTGGACGGTAACCCTCGGTGGTCCTCTGGGTGTTTGGAGCTTCAAATCAGAACTCTGTGACTCTGCGAGAATGATGGAGGCAGAACCTTGGCTTCAAGGACCTCGCAGCACATACAGCCTGCAGCACAGGGCACAACAGTTCACTGAGCGTCTTATACGTAATTTTCGTGAGATAATCGCCTCCCGCTTACCTCCTCCTCCTCCCCCCCCCCCTCCCTTCGGTTTTTTGTCCGGCCCGCTCGGTCACCACTGTGCGGCGATCTGGCACGCTGCAGTAAAAGTTCTGCTCTAGATGATTGTTTCACTTATAATTGGTGGCATAATTTGGTACCAGAAGGTGAAACTTTTTTCGCTATTTTATTTCATCGTATGCACTGATTCCGCAGATTGTCGACTCAAAAACATTCAGTTTCATTCCGTTTCAAAAGAACGTTACAATGTAATGGACAACTGACGAAAAGCAGTACATTGAAAGAATACTAATTTCGTACTTCAGATGTTTCTTTTACAAAAAGTAATCCCGAAGCATGTTTTGAGTATATAACAATGTACACTTTTACATTCCAAAGGGTACTTTTAATATACTTTAGTATATCGTTTTCCTTGTTGCAAGCATGCGCACTTCTATGATCTCTGCTGCACGTACAGTCCGGCCACTGTAATACGTAACACAATAAAAGTTAATACTTGAAGTATTCACTTTATGTAATGCCCTCAACGAGGGCCTTTAGGGGAACTTGAATAAATAAAATAAATATATACCTTCTGAAGCGTATTTGTGTTTAAGAAAAGGCAATTATATTACTGTTGGAGCATTGCTTTTTTTTAAGGGTTATCAAATTAATAAAATTTAGAGTTTACTAAGTGACATCCGTCTTACTGCGAAAATTACAAGACTTGTATAGGGTCAAAGCTTAAAAGGCAATCCCAGCGGGGCGTACCATGAAATGGGTGCATAGGCAAGCCCAAAACTTCTGCTGTATCGCAAGGCGCATAAATGAGGTCGAGAAGAAAGAAAAAAAACGTCTCACACTAACCGTTTCATTCTGTTTCAGGGAGCAGTTGCGAAGGTACCGTCGACGTCAGCACAGTGCCCAAGCCGAATGCGGGCGCTGTCCACTACCGGAAGGGTCAAGCACTGCGGTCACGCTGTTCACAAGAGAAATCCACGAACGTTCGAGTTGGAAGTTGAACTCGGAAGCACATTCAATCCAGCATCAATCTTCTCCGGTCTCCCGGGGTTACTTGTCCAGTTCGCCGGAAAGCGACTTCCAGCTCAACGGTCCGATGGACGTTGACGATTTGTTTCGATGATGAACGAACGAAACGGCTACTTGTTCCACCGTGGAATCCAAGGTGGCCGTCGATGAAGCCACCAGCCGGTGACCAAACCTCAAAGGCGTATGATGCTGAATCACACCTCTGAAGACACATGAACTGCCCGCCGAAGGTAATCAAGGAGTTCCGACATCATCGTCCTCATCAGCGAGACGTATGTCAACCGTTAGGCCTAAACGAGAGCCACGCAGGTCGACAGCCCGTAGACAACAGTCTTGCAAGCACAGAAGAGTCAGACTCAAATGGCCCGCGATCCCTGCTCTCTTTCTTATGGGTTTTTGCGGTGTGTGTGTGCGTGTGTGTGTGTGTTTGTGTGTGTGCAACAAACCAGGAAGGCTTTCTGAGGTAAGAGAAAGAAAAAAGGACAAAATTGAACAAAACAGTTCAAGAGTAGAAGCAGAAGTCCAACGAAGCGACCGGCGGAAACAATGTTTTCACCTCCTCGCCACTTTCTCGCTTCCGTGAGGGAGGAGGTGTAGTGCCTTTTAGAGAGAGAGAAAGAGAGAGGGAGATAAACCGCGACGAAGAGCTCTCATGACCCTTGTCCTAATGGATACACTTGTAAACAAAGGAGAAGCCGAAACTGTTAGAACCCGTTATGCTAGTTTTCGTGTCGACCTGTAATCGCTTGATAATTTTTCTTACAGTTTCTGCGCAATTCAAAATCCGCAGGGCTTAACTTGGTTAAGACATAATAATAGTTTGTATTACTTTATTTTAGCTTCATTTTCTTATAAATGCTGGTCTTTATATGCTTTTTGGCAGGTAGAGGTCTGAAATCACACTATAAAGTATGATTTTTATATATCACACAAAAGATACAAAATGAATGAACCAAGATATGCAATGAATCACATTAAACTATCAGGCTGCTATTATCATTGTTATTATTATTATTATTATTATTATTATTATTTTTATTATTATTATTATTAAGAAGACGCCAGGGTTCAGCAGTTAGTTTCCACCGCTCTGAGAAATTTCAGCTGGCAAAACCAAGTCCAAGGCACCTCAAGGTACTGATGGTGCGATGCTTTGCTGCCCCTGTTGACACTCTCTTACTCGGCACAAGGTAAAGCTGCCGTTTCGTCACCTCAGGCCGAACGGCAACAAGGTGTTTCGCATAGCTTTGCTGCCGCCATTGTCATCATATCAGCACCAACGCTGCACTCTTCGCTTGATGCTTCCCACCTTTTTCGCCGGTGAGCCTGGAACTCTTCCACTTTCTCACATTTCTGCTTTTGATCGTTGTTACTTTGTTCCATCTCGTGCCTCTTTTCCGTCATCGTCATTCTCAAGTCACGGCCGAAGCTTGCGGAGTTTGCTCAGCTCCTATGCCAACTGACGGCAGATGCATGAAGTGCAGCGATTGTTTACGACATTATCATTTAGGGGAAAATGCTCTGGGGTTGCTGACGGCACATTCAAGGCTATGAGCACTGCCAAGCAGGAGAAATGCCGATGCCCTGCATGCTACTTCGAACTGTGACACCCAAACCTCTCAAACCGAGTGCCCCGCCTTCGGAGCGCAAGCTGTCAATGCTTCATCAGAAACCTGATCTTCTGCTCTCTTGAAAAGCCTCCGTTGATAATCTCCAAGACCTGCACCCCAAATCGATGCCCTATTATCAATGAAGCTCGCGGTCGACGCCTTGTGCGACTTCGTGACCGAGATGCAAGAATCTGTGGCCTTTGTTTTGACCCAGTATCATTCACTCGTCACGTCGATAAAATCTCAAGACCAAGTGGTCAGGGAACTCCAAGCAGAAAATAAATCCTTACAATCCACAGTATCACAACAAGTGCTTGAAAATTAACAGCTGAACGCCGCACAAAACTCCACCGATCAGTCAAATCGTCAATCATTCCTGAAATTCACGGTACGCCTTTTTCCTCCAAGGAGAACCTCAATGACATCCTCAGAAACTCAGCAGGTCAATTGAACATTAAAAGCTTGGAGTAAACTCATGTAGAGTCTGCACACCGCCTTTCTGCTAGGCTATGGTGCCATCGCCCCAATTTTTGTTCATTTGTCTTCGGTTCTTCTCAAAGAACACTGGATGATGCCTGTCGCGGCCGCTTGAGAACTCTGCCTCATGAGGCAGAGATCTCAAGCGGCCGCGACAGGCCATCCAGTGTTCTTTGAGATTGTTCATGCATGAACGATCTCAGCCCAGACTTTACTTTAACGACCATCTCACAGATGACAACAAAACATCTTCTGAATAGCGAGAACCAAAGGAAACGAAAAGGGATACAAAGTTGAGTGGGCTCGACATGGTCAGATTTTCGTAAATCATAAGGTAAATTCTGCTGTCCTCCGCATCACCAACGCTGCTGCTTTGGAACAGATTGTATAGGCTTGAATAGTCACTTACACTCAAGTTTAAGGACTTTCACTCATACTCCCAGAGCTTCCAACTTAGTCAGGATACCTTATTTACTTTATTCCATGTTAATATAAGAAGCTTAGGGAAACACTGGGACCAATTTAGATTAGCAGTAGACTGCGTTCTTCCAACAGCAGATGTATTTGTTCTTACCGAAATTAATATTCGCAACAAAGAGCTTGATGTTTTTTCATTACTCAAGTTTAGCAGCCTTATACCATGATAACAAACGCGGAGGTGGTATTGCGATATCTTTTAAAACTTCATTATTTTACTCCAAGATAACAGTTTCATTCACTTTTTGTATGCCATTAGCACTTCGTATGTTCGTATATTCAACTCCGTATATGACATCTACTTACTGGCTATTTATCGACCACCTTCCGAAAGCATTCAGGATTTTCTCAACGAGTTACGATATTATTTACAATCTCTTCCGTTAAATGCAATCTTTTGTCTGACCTAGGTGACATAAACATTGACCTAATGAAGCCCTCGAAATCACTCGTCTGTGAGTACCTTGCTTTGCTATCAGATTACGAAGTTGAATCCACCATCCTCGCTCCTACAGGGAGAGAATTCCTAAACAACAAACTTGTAAGTTCGTCAATTGGCAACATAAACTTAAGGACCCCAACCCCAACGAGCTCGGCAATTATAACTAGGGTTCCGCCTTTTCGGTTTTAGAGCGCAGCTCTTAGGCGCCCGTTTCCGGCTTAAGCGGCGTCGCCGTCGGCGTCGGTGTAACCGCGCGGTGCATTATGGGACGCGTGACGTCACTGATGACGTCATCGGCATTCGCATCGTCATCGTCATCGCTGATGACGTCATCAGTGACGTCACCGGCATCCGCATCGTCATCATCACTGATGACGTCATCGGACGTCACGATGACGTCACCGACACCCGCATCGCCATCGTCACTGATGACGTCATCAGTGACGTTACTGATGACGTCATCGGCATCGTCACGTGACACCCCCCCCCCGAGGTCACTTCACCCAGCCCCCAGTACCTTTCCCTCCTCCTCCTCAAGAGCTGCGCTCTAATTCGGCATTACAGGGAGTTGTAAACGGCTTTCACTTTTTTTTTCAAAATTCGGCGTACTTTTTTCGGTGTTTATTTTAAAATTTTGTTTTCGGTTTTTTCGGTGTATATTTATGCCCACAAAAGTTTACCGGTTTTTTTTTCGGTGAATATGAAAGAAACACCATCGGACACTGGATCAGATGATCCTTGTAGCTCTGATATTTGTTATCACTCAAAGAATAACGGCACAGATACATTGAGAAAAAAACATGTGGACACTTTATTTGGCAAATGTGTGCAACTGTAAAAAAATAAACCAAGACAATAACACAGAAGTACAAGAGAAAGTCAGTGCCCAAAAAACATGGAACTTCACCTTCTGTACATCAGGATTACGTGATCTTATTATAGTAAACACACATGTACTTTCCCAGGTCTCCTCGTTGATCCACGCTCATTCTTTCCTGTTAATGACCCTGGGCTTCGAGAATGCCCTCTCAACGTTAACACTGGACACTGGCAGGCTGAGGAGGTGAAGCGCTGCCTGATCCAAAATCGGCCAATCAACCAAATGTGACTACCAAAAGAGACACGGTGCGACCTTTTGAAGCACAACATATTTCGTGTACTCACTAAACTCTGGCTCCAGATCTTGCATGAAGCGAAAAACCTTATACTAGCCCACACCAGAACTTTTTCTTAGGACCAGAAACTTGACGCACTAAGCCCGATCACAGAAAGAACACAGATGCCCCGGGAAGGACAACCCAAGACCTCTTTTGCTGCATATTGAAACTTAGTAGAGGGCAGTCATGAAGAGGTCACACATTGTTGAAACCTTCCAACGCCCTCTCTCCCTCCCCCCTACCCCACCCTCCCCCCGCCCATCTCGACGCGGCCCCAAGAAACTGGCTATTTGCGATTAAAACAGGATTTTAGAAAATGAATTCGGGGTATGTTATCGGTTTTTATCGGTTTAAACCGAAAACGCCGAACCTAAAAACTTACCTTTTTCGGTTAAAACCGAACTTCCGAAAATGGATTCGGCCTACTTTTATCGGTTTTTATCGGTTTAAACCGAAAACTCCGAACCCTAATTATAACCCATAAAATATCAGGCCATCACTTCGTGACATGTCATTTAGAATTTCCTGGCTCGACTTCTTTTGACACTAGTACTAACATCCGCCGTATTGAGATAGTGGACCAACGTGCGTTCGACAATCACAAAAGCACTTACGACTGGGCCACTTTTCAAGTCTCGATTTCTCCTCTCCAAATCTACCATTCTCTTGTTCAACACCAGACACCGTTCTCTTGCGCCTCAAAAAAAATGTTTATACTTAAAGCATCAGAAAACAAACCTACGTTGGTTAAATATTGACACACCATTTGCCATTAAATCTAAAGAGTTAGCCTGGAAGCGTTGCCGCCGCCCACCACCAAACCAAATCTTACGAGCAGAATTTAGGGCCATCCGCAACAAAGTCAATGCGCTTATTCGCTCGGCGAAGCGAATTTATAATCAAAGACAGTTTTTCAAATATCGGAGGAACTCAGCCAAAACTTGGGCATTGATTAATGAACTGCGAGGCGTTTCTCCGCGTTCACATGGCAGCTTATATGACGATGTCTTCGGACACAATTCACTCAGAACTGCCAACATATTCAATCAGTATTTTGCGTCCTTCTCAGGTAAATCAAGAAACAGCCCCAATTACTTCTCTTCTTCTTACTTCAACTCGGTCTCAGCTTTGCTTCCTTCGATGACTATAGACGGTATGAAATCGATAGTAATGATCCTCAAACCCAACAAATCCCCAGGATTTAACGGCATACGGCTGAATGACATCCGTAGAAACTCCAGTTATATTCAAAACACACTTCTCCCTCTGTTCAATACTATAATACAATCTGGTATCGTACCTAACGAGTTAAAACTCGCTGTTGTGAAACGTCTGTGCAAGGGAGGACACCGAAGTAGTGTCGGAAAGTATCGCCCGATATCCATTTTGCCATGCATTGTCCAGATATTAGAAAAATTTATATATAATAAAATGTGTTCGTTTATTGACAAACATGGCATTATGTCTCCGAATCAATATGAATTTATTGCTGGTCAAGGCACGAAGCCTCTTCTTGACGCACTATCCGACGACCTAAGCTTTGGCTGTTTCCTAGACGTTTCGAAAGACTTGTGACTGTTTCCTAGACGTTTCGAAAAAAATCATTCGATAGAGTCAGTCATTCGATTATACTACAAAAGCTTTCATCTATTGGCTTACGCGGCCCACTTTTGTCACTGTTAAATAGTTTCTTACTTGACCGTTCTCAGCTAATGACAATCAATGATGTACATAGTACCAAAGTTGCTTTACAAGGTGGCGTTCCTCAAGGTTTAATTCTTTCATCACATCTTTTCAACATCTACGTTAATGCTATGTCTACTGCTCTTTCCGATTGTATCCTTTACCAATACGCTCACGAAACTCTTTTATTGACACGTCGCTTTTCCTACCCAAAAGCACTGGAGATACTTCAGCGCTGTTCTAACGAAATTGATGAACTGGTTTAACTAGAATCTGATTGCTGTGAATGTAACTAAAACAAAGCTTGTTTGCTTTCACAATTCTTTAAAAGTCATTTTTTAAATATTCCCCTTTATCTACACACGTCCCACTGCTCCCCATGTTATAGTAAGGAAGTCCCATATTCCAACACTGTTAAATATCTCGGATTACATTTTGATTTCAACCTTTCCTGGAATTCGCATCTCACCAAAGTTCGTGCAATAGGCTACCGTTTCCTGTTTGCTTAATAATGATACCAATGCATTCATGCCTTTCGTTTTAAGCAAGAACGTTGCTTATTCATTAGCCTACTCCCATTTCCGGTATGGTATGACTATTTTCGGTAAATGCTCCAAACTATGGCAAAATAATATCAACAGTGTCTTGAAGCGAATATTGAGAAGCGTGGGGTACAACCGCGGTTCTTCGGATTTAGATCTTTTTCGAACGATATCAATGTCGACTTTTCAATTCTTATTTCTGGAGACAGTTGTACTCAATTGCAACTGGAATGACGATTTTTAAGACTCCTCGACCCATCTCACGAAACTTACGGAAGGCTTCAAGGTTCCTCACTCCGGTGTGTTATACCCGCTACGGCAAAAATATGCGTTCGTACCACGTCCCTCAGATTTTTAACCTATTGCCACCATGCCTTTCAGAGATTACTTCCAAAAGGAAACTTAAAAAGGCATTCCGCACTTTTTCCATCGATGAAGAAGGCTTATAATATCACATTTCTATTGTTTCGTCATGACTAGGTGTTGCTTCCTAATGTTTTTGTTTACGCAGGATGTATTCAAAACAACACTATGCAGGTTCGTTGAGGCAAACAAGGGCTTGTAACACTGAAGCTAAGTGGCAGTGGTAAATTAGGAAGTTTCGGGAAATAATAAGATAAATCAGAAAAACACCACAGGATCTTCAATTCTGAAAACTACACAAAATGTCAGTAAGAAATTTATTGTCAAAGACAGAGAAAAAAAGATACAATGAAAATATGAGCTATTTTTCTAGTTGAAGGAAGAAAAAAGAAGCACGGCAAAGAAGTTTCAGTCATATAGCACCAGACCTTGGTGATAGAAGGTGTCATACACAGGCACACACACGCACAAACGCGCACACGCAACTACACAGACATTACTGCATTGCGCTACACAAATAATGTTGACCCGAAGAGCGATTCATGTGAGGAATCAAATCAAATCAAATCAAATGAATGTTTATTTTTTCCTTGTGCTAACCAACAGCTCAAAATCCTACTGGGTTAAGCACATATACTTGAAATACACACCAAATAGAGAGGTGTGTAAAAATATGCAAGCACACAAGCATGTCTATATGCCAATTAAAAACACATGCATGAAAATCATCGTTCTCCGAAAGACAGGTTTGTACTAAAGATGTCGGCGTCAGTAAATTGCGTGTTTAAAACATGTCGGATACGCGAAACCGGTGATGCGTTTCGAATGAGGTCTGGGTAAAATACTCTTGGATTTCTAGAGTTTGTTTTAAGTGGTATGCGAAAGTGAACAGAGGTGAGGAGACTAGGGCTGTCCATTGCATTGTGAATTAGCCTAAGTAAAAACTGAACATCCCGAACAGACCTTTTACATAAGGTGCCCAATGTTAATTTTGCTAAAATCGAATTATATTCATAAAAACACTTCCTTCCAAAATATCTGTCGTAAATGATGCGCACAAATCACTTTTGCACATGTTCTATACTTTCACTTGCTGTTATAGAGATGGAGTTCCACACGACAGATGCAAATTCTAGCTTCGAACGCACATGGGTACTGTATAATCTCAAAAGACAGTGATAAGTGACAAATTATCTAGTTAAGCTAGACATTATTCCCAGCGTACGTAATGACCGGCTAATAATGGAGTTTACATGGGAAAGGAAAAAGAGGTGGTCATCCACAAGAACCTAGGCCCGACAGATAGTTTCATTTTCCAGGACATATGCATAGGATAAATTGTTACGCTTTCTCAACAGCGATATAAATTTTGTTTTGCGGGGATTTGATTTGATTTGATTTCGCATAACAAAGGAATTTAAAAATCCGCATACTGACACTCTACCACTCCTTAGTGAGATCGCAACTCGAGTACGCTTCAGTTGTGTGGAACAGCGTTTCTAAAACTTACTCCTTGGCACTCGACAGAGTTCAAAATAAGTTTATTTCCATCTTTAAACGTCGCTACGTTAAAGGCCCGTTCACACTCTTGCGACCGAGTGCGACCGAGTACGACCGAGAGAGACCAGACCGGTTTTTAAGCCTCTTGCGATCTCTTAGGACCAGCTCCGCTGTAGCGCATCCGGTCCTAAAACCGGTCTTGTCTCTCTCGGTCGTACTCGGTCGCAAGAGTGTGAACGGCGCTTTAGAGTGGTGCACATCGCTTGAATTATGGAACTGATTCCGAAAATTGTGAACTTGCTGAGCCTGCATCAGCGTCGGGCTAAAGCGGATTTTTTTTTTCTAAGTTCTTCGCGGTCTTATTAACTCTCCCAGCCTCTTGTTAGAAGTGAGCCTTAGGGTTGCATGCGTGCCTACAGGGCATCAATCATCGTTTTATACCTCTCGGCATTTTAATCGATTAAGCCCTGTTCTGAGATCGTCGCAGTGCTACAACACGTTATCTGGTACACTTGATACTTTTTGGTTCGTGCTGCAGAACTTTTGATCTTTCTGTCTGCAAGCTTTGAATGCTTGAAAAGGGTTGATGAGCACTTGTGTGTCGCTGCGATATCATGTACTTGCTTTTGTCTAGAATATGCAAGCTTTGGTGAAGCTTCTACGTTGTTATTCTGCGTGTTCCGACTGCTCGAACTGTCTTCATATTTGTGACTGTCACAGTCACAGTCACAGTCACAGTCACGGTCACTGTGACTGTGACTGCGACTGTAGACTACGTTCCACCACTGCCCGTGTGTTTTCGTTTTAGTCTTGTTTTTCTTTCAGAAGTGTGCCAGCACTAAGACCCAAAATGTTCATGGACACTCAAATAAACACAGACTGATTGATTAATTCTTCCTCTCTTCTACTTATTATTATTATTGATATTATTGTTATTATTATAATGTAGTATTGAAACAAAGTGGGATCCGGTAACCGTACATAGAGGCAGAACTTACAAAAAAGCGAACGAACTATTAAAAGAAACAGAAGGTTTAAAACACATGCACTTAGCATTCTGCGACAAAATTCTCGAAACAATAAATATCTAATTATCCGAGAAAACGCCCTAATCACTACTCGAGTACCACAAAACAATCATACTCTTCGTTTCTAAATTGAAAACGAAAAAAAAAAAAACGATGCCAAATTGACATTGTTTTTTGTGTTTCCAGTATGGCAGGGTGAAAACAATGTTTTCACCCTGACATACTGGAATTGTGACGACATTCAAGATGGCGGCGCCCTTGTGGAAAAAGGTATCTACTTTCCTAAGTGTGTTTCTTTTTAAATTAATAAGTACGTAAAAACGTTGTACTTTCCATTTCGTCTTTTTCCCCTCCAAGACTTTTGCATTTATCGGGTCACAAAATATATGGCATCCTTAAAACGCGATTTTGTTAAGGTATCTTCTTTCGTTAAGCGAGACCGAGTCGTTGCCTTTTAAACGTAAACCGAGCCAATGTTGTCATCAATATCTCACGATGCGCAATAACTCATGCCAGCTGGAATGCACTCGATATACATAGGCGGGATCCGCTCGCTCGGCCGCATTTCGGTGTAATAAATCGAACTCATTACACCACGTAATCGATAGAAAGCTTCGAATATTTCTTTTTACCAGTTCTCTCTCCTTCTCTCTCTAGTTACCAATATCGTAACCAGCAATCTATGATTAGATATGAACGGAAAGACTATCACTTTTGTTAATTCATAACTTTTATATTTTTAGTTTTCTGGGGTTTGTTAGTAAATTTAGTGTGTGTCTCTTTTTTTTTTAATGTATATTGACGAAAGGGGTGTTCTCGCTTTTGGTTTAGTTTACGCGGCAACGTCGTCGACATCGGCGAAATAAAATAGATTATAATTAATGAAACGGCGACCCATATAAGACGTCCAAAAAATCACTCGCGATTTGCATTTTTTAAATTTTTTTATAAGGGCGTGTATGTTATTTGGAGCAGGCACACATGCCCACACACAGAAAAAAAAATATTATAGAAATCGAGAAGGATATCCCTTCCCAGACTTAACGAAAAATAAATCATCCTTGCGGCTTCGTTTAGTCGTCCGATGAATAAAGGCGGCCACCTGATTATAGAGTCCCGAAATAAGAGGGATACCCCCCATCAAGTTTTGTTCGGAGGCATTTTTTATTATATTTTAATTTCGCTGCCGATCCTTAATCTCTCTTGTGTGTGTGTGTGTGTGTGTGTTTTAACGAAGCATATCTAAAGTAGATCTCAACAATAAAAAAAGAGATGGTACGCAAAATAAAAAAAGACCCGATCAACATATTCGGTTACTTGGAGACGTGAAGGAAATAATGCCGCCCAATAACATGAAAAAAAATAACTAGACTGCTTGACAGCAACGAGCTGGCAACGTTTATGAAGAAAGGGGTTTCAAAGTATAACAATGTATAGTCATAAATACATCGTCACAAAGGGCCAGCAGAATTTTTACTAATAACCATCGGAAAAAGCTAATTGTTACCCAAGCCGCGGGGAATTTCTGCTACGGGAAATCGGGATTCGCGCCAATTCATCATGCGAGAAACACAACGGTTAGAAACAGAAAATGAAAACGTTTTTCGTTCCGAATTGAGCCGCCATTCGAATCCAAATCTAAATCCGTGAAAGTATGGGAGCAGATACGAAATAAAACAAAAACATGGCCAAAAAGAAAACCAGAAGCGAGCTTAATCTGACGCTTAATCCGCCGCGGCGTCGATGCTCAATCAACGAGTAAAAACTCAAACGCACAATCTTAAACAAGAATTCATACACAGCGTGCACGCTCGGCGATGAAAGATGGCGAGCGCTAATGGATGACCCCCGTAGAAGAAAAAAGATCGCCACTATCCTTGAAAGTTTTCACTTTCAAGTATAGTTGCCAACCGAGAGAGAAAGACATCCAAAAAAGCAAGCTGCATGCCATTTTAGATGTTTGTTCTCTTATTTTTTTTTCTTAGATGTATTCCTTCATTAATTCGGCGCATTCTAT
This sequence comes from Ixodes ricinus, assembly GCA_037355805.1. Lineage (NCBI taxonomy): Eukaryota > Metazoa > Arthropoda > Arachnida > Ixodida > Ixodidae > Ixodes > Ixodes ricinus. The sequence continues at coordinate 122,530 of JAZHYW010001728.1, read as the reverse complement.
AGTGTGCTGCGTGTCCACGATGTTGACTATAGTTAACATCATCCGCATGCACTACCAGTTCAAGGAAAACTCCTCCCACCTTTTTTTTTTTCCCACTTTTGTAGAGCCAATGCAGCAGAGTCGGCGACAAACTCTCCAGCGTTCGCAGTGCTAAAGTGGAAATAAGTCCGATTTGAAGCCGATACAAGACAATCCAATAAAACCTATCAAGCAGCTCTAAAAACGCAAGGCCACTACGTTCGCAATCTTTCAGCGCTTGCGCCATCATCGACAAACACCAGTCAAAGCGCACTGAATCAACGCCATATAAGATAACGGAGGCCTCCGAACGCCATACTCTTCCTCCATGGCACGTCATCAAAGTCAGATGGCGCCAGCTCAGCGATTGGACCCGAGCCCGATGTATACCTTCCCGTGTTTGCGTGTGACTCTTCCTTTCTCTTTTTTTTTTTTATTGGGCTCGAATTTTTAATGAAACAATCTCTAGCTGATCTATTTCCAATGTGTGTTGCGCCCTTTATCCGCCAATCAGCCTGCGTGGCAAGGAATTCTGGGAACTGACTGTATAGGACCGGCTGCAGCAGACGACGGAGGCAACGAAGCCTATAGGTAGGGTTCCATGCTTTCGGAGTTTATTTTTTGTCCAATTCGGAAGGCGTTTTTCGGAGTTAATTTCTTGCCGAAAATGCTGAGTTTATCGGAGTTTATTTTCGTTTCATTCCCAATTCTCCGAAATTCGGAGATTAATTTCGCAGTGGTTCTTATTGAAAATAAATAAACAATATCCGCGGGTGTAAACGTTTGCATCAATTAATATTTTCGTCAGTTGTATTTGGTGTTGGTGCCATTACTACTGGCAATACTAATTTGTCCTACGACAAAAGTTGCACACAAGTGTTGCTTCGATAAATTTCGATACTGCAAAATCAATAAACTCCTGGAGGTATTCGCTGGGAAGCTTGTGTTCATTCCATACTATTCCATCAACCTACCGCGCGGCCACGCGAGGTAGAGTGGTAATACAGTGGCTTAAAGGGGTAGTGTAACGAAGGAAACCGGAGAAGCGGCACAGCGTTGGAAGACGGCCGCGGGTGGCGCTGGCGCTTGCAGCACCGTCGTTCCGGCTATGGCTCCGGCTTGGCCGCCTGGTCAGCTTGGCTCCAGCCAGCTCTGGCCGATCCGCAGCTGTCGACTACACTGTCGTCTGCTAGTTTCACATTTTTATTCGCCTTAAGAACAGAAATCATGTCGTTGGAAGTTCACTGGAAACAAATAATTGTTTTTGAGGTATTTATATTAGTTATGAAGCGTGTTAGAGTGCCTCTATCTGCCGGCCGATTGAGGCATCCTAACGGTGCTGCGGATCGAAGCGCCACCTACACCGTCTTCCAAGGAGCGGCCGTTCCCGATGCAAGGTGGAGGCTACACGGTAACTACACTACCCCCTTTAAAGGGGCGATGCAGCAATTTTTGTACTTAGCGCAAATACCGCTTAGAACGAATCCCTGACGTTAATGACCTATAAAACACGCGTTCGTCTTTCACCCCACGCAATAGAAGTCCCAGAAAAAAATCAAAGAAAAACGAGCAGCGTTCACCCACTCAACTCGCAGCCAGAACAAGCGGCCACGTGATCTGGAGCCGATTATATGCCGCCAATGTTGATCATTGCCACGCGCTGGGGTTGGCAAAGCACAGGACACGCGCTGAGTTCCCGACATTGTTATGGCTCGGCTATTGTCGTCGTTGCAGCGATTGGACACGGGCCACTACCCGAATGCTTCTCGAGCTAGTAATTATCACGAGCCCAAAATCGAGTGCCCACGCAATGCTCGGGTCCAATCTATGAACCGCATTCAAATATCGTCACCGGAGGATACTGCGATACCCACGTTACGTCATCAAATTTTGCAAAGGAGAGATTGAATGAAAATGATCGCTTTTGTCCTTGAAATTACACCGCAGCAACGGAGATTCTTGGCCAGTGGCGTTGCATGTGAGTATCCTTGAGTCCCACTAGTGTCAGTAAGCTCGTGTAAAGTGAAAAACATTCCAATTGAATATCGTTGCACAGCTCCTTTAAGCCACTATAGTGGTAAAGGGTGCAATAGAGAAGTTTCAACTGTGCCTCTTACCCACTTACAACCTCTATGGTCCACAACTTTCACTGTTACAAAAACACAACTTCTCCTTCCTCTGAAGCACAAATAGTATGACCTTAACTGGAAACATAGAGTGACGTTTGTCATGACTCTAAAAGTACAATGACCAGTTTCCTGACCAAAATTTGAAACAAAATTGTGGCGGCATTTTCCTAGGACCATTGACTCTACGCGCTGATCAGACCATTAATTATAAAATACTTTTGTGTGTGCGTGTGGGCGGGGGGGGGGCGGGAGGGGGTTGATTGGCACATTGAAATTCTGAGTCTATCAGATAAATCCGAATGGACCAAAATTTTACCGGCGGGTGTTTTTCGGAGTTTGGGGGATTTATGATTGGTCCGAAAACACGGAACCCTATAGCCTATAGGGTGCAAGGACGGGCGAGGAACTATACGCTACACTCCTCACTCCCATCAGAGTCACGTGGTTGATCCTGCGGGAGCGAAGAGTAGCATAAAGGACATTCTCATAATTCCTCAAAGCTTGGAGTGTGCACTTCGGGAGATTTTATAAACAAATATTATTTTGACTAATAAACATCAAACATTCGCTTTAAAAAAAAAATAACAGGATAATGTTTTATTTTCCGAACCCATGAAAAAACCGCCATGAAGGACCGCCATGGAGGACCGTCACGTCAATTTTTCCGCTAAATTTAACAGGAAAATGATTGTCACATGACCGCGTCATGTGACCTCAAATTATGTGGCGTCGACTCCTGCGAGTCGGTTCCGCAAGGTGGCACTTTTGTCTCAACCAGTGTTGTACGGAACGCCGTTCCAAGGAACGGCGTTCCTGGAACGGGTTCCTTTTAGGAGGAACGAAGGAACGCCGCCATTGCATTGAGCATCGGTGGAACTGGAACGGGAACTCGTTACATTTTTACTGGAATGGAAAAAGGAAAGGTGTTCCTTTTTTATCGTCCAGTGGGGTAATTTTTTGTTTCATTTCTAAGAGGGAAATTCTAAAAAGCATAAGAACAACATCATTACGAAGAGCAGGATCTCTAACTTTTTTGTTACTTAGGGTTTATTTTTTGGGGTCCTCGCTTGGTAATAGTCGGCTGCAGGAGAGATTGTGGCCATTGATTCTCTTTTCAGTGCCCAAGATTGCGGTGCAGAAATGAAAACATTTGGTCGAAGGAAAAGACAGAAAAAGGGACATGTCAAATTCAGCTACTTCCTTTGCTTCCACGAGTCCTCATACAGCCAGATTGAACTTCCACAAAGAGAACTTCAGTTACAACAAAGTGGTAGGTTACCAGACTTCAAACGCACCCTTTTATACCAAACATTAGCCAGATGCACAAAGATTAACCTTCATTCCCTTTCCTCTTTTCCCACCTTCAACCTGAACAAAGAATCCAACCTACGCGGAGAAGAGCTGAGTTTTCAAAACTGACTTTCCAAGTTCAAAAGTCCTACCCTCTTTTCACTTGCTCGTATCGCGGACAGCAACATCGAGAAGCAACTGTTGTTAAGTTCGAACAAGAGGCTTTGTGTAACTGAAACATGTGAGGTTCTTGTAAAACGCTCGTACAATGTGAGGTAACAGTAGATTTGGCTCGTCTGTATCGCCCACCATAAGCATGAATATGACAAAACGCTGAGAGTTTTAAAAGGGAATATATAAAAAAATGAAACGTTGCTTCCGCTTCTTTCTTTTTTTTTCTTTTTTTTTCCTGGTGCCCTTTCATTACGGCATTCAAATTTGTATGTTGCCATGTGATGAAATGGATAATAAGAAAAACTTCGTTTGATCTAATTAATTATGGTAATTAGCAAAACACAAATGTAACTTATATGTAACGATACGTTCCATTTTTAAAATTGTAACGGGAACGAGTTCCTTTCTCATAGATGGAACTTGTAACGAGAACGCGTTCCAAAAATCAAAAGGAACGAGCTTCCGTTCCTCTTTTGAGGAACGTGTACAACACTGGTCTCAACACATGCCGTGTTAACCCCGGCTTTGTCAGCATGATCATATTTGTATAATTTTTAACCCCACTGGACGGCAGCATTGTAGGATAAAGTACCCTGTTGTGCGGGAACGCTTGTCTAGCGACGTTTTTTCCTCAAACTCGTATAAGGTAAAATCTTTTTGCACCACTATTCAATATACACTCAATTTAGTCATATTCGATGCATCGATTAATTATGGCGATTAAAGCGTGTTCGCTCGCATATATAAAACACAAATGAGACGGCCCTATAGTTTCGAAGACAATAGGCGCAGTGTGGTCTAAATTCGCCATCTGGGGCGCTACTGGAGCGTTGAATTCTTACACCGTCATTAAATTTAGAATGAACGTAGTGTGCCCTCCCATTATTTTGCAGTCTAAAATGCGTTGAAACAACTAATAATTCAGCTGTAATGTTTGTTTTGTTTTCGATCCTTTTAGTTGGGACATAAATTATATTTAAACGAGTGATCGAAAACCAAAAAAAAAATCAAACTTAGTCATTTCACTATCGTATATATATATATATATATATATTTTTCCGGTTAAACATATATTAATCAAACATTTTTTCACTAACTGTATCGCTCTAGTCATAAAAAGAAAATGTTCTTCGTAAGTTTTTTACAGGAAGACGGTGTTAATGCTTGAAGTACCCGGTAAAATAAACAGCAAATACAGATGAAAAAAGAAAAACTCAATACGTCAAGTGTCCGATTTTCTCTATCCCTTTAAGTCTCCGCTTTTTTTCTTTATTTTAGATGCATTTTGCGCACGCATTCATCCTGGCTGTCTACCTTGCGCTGGGTCGTCTGCGAACTTCGAAAAATGGAGCCTGCCACTTGGGAAACACCAATGACTTGCTTCCATTGAGAAATGGACTTTCCTTTCGCAAATTAGACATAATCAGCAGCCCGAGCTGATATTTCCGGCACATCCGTCAGTATAGCAGCTGCGGGATTAGCGTACGCGCGGCTTCCTAAACTGCACCGTCTACAACCTTCACCTCAATGGCGGTAACCGGTCCCAGTGAAAAGCTCCCTTTCAAAAACGCTCTCTCAAAACAAAACAAAAAAGGAGATGAAAAAAAAACGCTTCGCACGCGCTGTGTTAAATGATGGCTCTCCTTTCAACTAAATAATAAATGGCCTTAGCTAGAGTACGCTGTGCGCCTTTTTCACCCAGAATACCTTGCAAACGTCGAACGAGATAGAAAAAGGCTCAGGCGTGCTCACACGGTGTCAACACACGTCATAATCAAACTATACAATAAAGAACGGGTACAGTTAGCCTGCTATCTACGCGAGCCTAATAGTTGATCGTCTGAAACCTCCAGCGTCAGCGGGCAAGGTTAGAAAGCGTTCGCTTTTCAAACTAAACTGGAGGCCAAAAGAAAAAAAAAGATTTTAACAGCTAACGTATACTAGATATGAAGCGATTCTGCTTGGGATTGAAGAGAAAGAAAAAGAAAGAAAGAAAAAAAGGACTAGGGTGCTCTTAGTGTTTGCTTCACACGTAATCGTCTGGGAACCTCAGCCACAACAGGTATCGATTATCACCAGCAAGGGCGTCCAGTTTGCCAAAGAGTACGTCAGAGAGAGTTAAGGGCGATTCACACACTTGCGTCGAGTCTAACGAAGTTCGGGGGTTGCCATGGCAACAGCTGCGTCGGCTCCGACAAAACAGGGTAAAAACCGGATTCGTTAGAGCATAGCCTCCTCTATACTCACGAAGCCTGGCAGTTCGACGACGGAGCCATAGAGTGCCTGGTAGCAGGTTTGGAGCGCGAGGATCTGGTAGCACAGAGCATCAAAGAGCCATTTCTCGGGTAACCAGGACGTCAGCGCACAGCTTTGCAGCGGCGAAAACCCGAAACACGCTTGTTCTCTCGGGAGAAGTGTGTTTCGGCGTCTCGCCGCAGGGGGCACCAGTCACGTGGCTCTCCTCTCATCCGTTGTCTGCCGCTTCACCGTTTCCATTTGCGCGGCCGCTTCTCGTGCCGATCTGCCAGGCTTTGCCAGTATAGGAGGCTATGGTTGGAGCCGACGCAGCTCTTGCCATGGCAACCCTCGCACTCAGTCGGACTCAGCATCTTACGACGAAGTCGGTTATAACGAAATAGCGGCTACAGCGAAGCTATCACGATTTCCCATTTCCTTTTGCACTTCGTTATAACCGAAGACGGTTATAACGAAATAGCGGATATAGCAAAGTGATTTCTGATTCCCGTTCACTTCGTTATAACCGGTCTTGACAGTATATGCATGCCATGTTAGCCGATCCAGCGCCTTATTTGCGGCACGTGACTGTGCGCTTCGGGAAATCACAAAGTGGCCATTAGGGCTGTGTTAATTAGCTTTCGGCTGAAACCCTCTTTCCAGCGTAACGCTGACGCAGGGTTCGGCTATATCAGCTGAATGCAGCATCAGAAACACGAACAAATATTTCATCATAATCTAAACCCTGAGTCAAGAATTCTCCCACCAATCTCCTATACACCTTTCGAATCAGCGTATGAGGGCGCGTTCATTGCTGTTTGTGTGTTATGCACGCGCACTTTCTGGCTGGCCGCAATTGCGAGCGACCGCTGGCTGGACTGTGAGTTTTGTAAACTGTGGAAACGGGCATAGGGCGGTATAAGGTTGAGTCTCCTTCCTGAAACGATGGCAGGAGGATGATCGATTTAAGGTAAACCGGCTCAGTCCTAGGCTCAGTGAAATCCCTGCACGGGTGTGATCTATGATTACCCAGGCAACCTCCAACGTACTTCATTGTCAAGAAAGTGGCTCAGCACACTTCTGTACTTGAAGTATATATAAACGTGTTCTTGGCGTCGCAGATATTTTTTTGATCAAGCAGTGCGACCTGCGGGAGCAGCTCGGACCCAATCGAGCAATGCAGAGCTCAAGTTCGTCTGCTTCTTTGCCGGGGTCATGATGACGTCAGGAGGCCGATCTCTGATTGGCTCTGATTGTAGGTTAGGGGTAGACCTCAAGGCAGATTGCTTTAAGGTCTACCCACTATCCTTCCAATCGGAGCCAATCAGAGCTCGGCGTTCTGACGTCACCAGAACCCCTGCCAAAGAAGCAGACGAACTTGGGCTCCGGACAGGCGCTGGCATATGCACACGACACTTTCCAATGACTACCCTATAGCGTCTCATACCTGATACACTTTTATACATCGATCGTCTGCAAACATTCCCCACGGTGGCCAGCCTTCAGTCGCGTGTGCAGTCCCCGATCTCCACGTAAACACGCAAACTCACACACACACACCACACACACACACAAAACCAAACAACAAACACGTCCGCTTTATCTTCGGCGTAAACAGCACGAACACAAACATGGAATGAAGTGAGCTTGTTTGTTTCGCGTCGGGCCCCGGTTTAAAAATACACGCGCCGGCAATTTGGGCCGTCCGTCAAAGACGATGTGGAGGAAACGCATCCACCGCACTCTCGCGTCGGGCGCCGCCGACGGGACGGTGGCGTGCCTACGAATCACACACGTCTTCTCGCAGCAGACGAAAAGAATGGGCGGGGTGCTCTTTCTTGATCTTGACGCGGGTTATAATAGTAGCGCGAATTTGTCGGCGCCGCACGGCTGTTCACAGAGGAGCCGACTAGAGCAATGGGCTTTTCCCCTAGCCCTATTCATCTATCTTTTTTCCTCCATTCCAACGCAGTGGGCTTGCTTATCAATTCATTCTGTTCTTTTCTCTCTCTTTTTTTTTTTTTTGTGTGTGTATGTGCGTGCAGATTTGGTTCTCATTCAAACGAACTCGGTCCTGTCGTCTTGATACGGCTTTAGTTTGAATCCTGCAAGTGTCGCTGGCTGTTGCGATTTTCGTAACTTATTTTTAGAAAGGCTTCGATTCGTTTGCTAGCTTGGTATAGATTGCCTCTCGCATGAACTGTCTTTGCGTGTGGAACGGTGTAAGTCTATGTGCGCGTTTGAGAAGGCTTAATGAAGATTCTGATACATGATTCGATAAGAGGATCGAGTTCCTCATCTTCTTTGTTGGCAACCACGCCCGGTGAAGGGACACTGAAGTCGTATATCCTCCGATTTATATAGCGTTTTCGTTTGTTTGCCCGAGAGATTGAATAAGCCTGTTGAGCCTCCATGTTCTTAAAGGAGTACTCAGGGGATCTTTTTAGCTACCCCAACTACCTATATATTTTCGGAATCTGCACCCTTTACCTTTTCCGGTATGATATTTAGTATGGCAAACTTAAAAAGAGTTATTGTGAAATCGGTAAAGGAAAGTGATGCGAAAACCAACATTCAAATATAGCCGCACTTTTCAGTGCCGCGGCATCACTGGCAGGCACGCTTGCCAGTCGAGCAAGCAGTCTAGGAAAATTGAATATGCCAAGCGTTTGTACCGTGCTGGTTCGCGAGTATTGGAGCGAGCTTCCAAAGCATTCATTTATAACACCATGAAACTGTTGAACCGTTGGGAACAACCTATACAGTTCAAAAAGTGAACCTTGTCTTCCGCTGGCGTCACTTCTTCGTTGTTGCCAGTAGAGACTTTCAGTTTGCAAAACACGGTAAGGACCGAAATTGCCAATTCAATAACTTCGCGATAAAAAAAATGTATATATACAACATATAGGGTGTCACAAGTCACCAGGCTCGATCTAAAATGGACCGCAAAAATCGACGCCTGCACGTAGCAATCTAAACTTTTCATCAAAGGTGTATTTCACAGGTCGGTTTGTTCTAGTAAAATTACAAAGCGTAGCTCTCTTTTTATAAAAAATTGGGCCCAGAAACTTGCCAGGCTCAACAGCGGGCGGCGACACAGATGACCAAGTCAAGTTGCGTGGTGCGTTTGGCGCGCGTATTGACGTGGATGTAAGTGTTAAGGCTAACGTATAAAAAAAGCTGCTGCTCGCGGGTTGTTGCAACGTGTCCTCGTACCGATCTTTCATTTGTTCCAGATGTTCTACACCCTCAGGGTCGACCTAATCCGAGCTGCCTCTGAACGCTCTGAAGCCGCGGTTGCAGGGCTAATCATACAAAGGACATACAAAGGACATCATACAAAGGAGGACACTCTGCAGAAACTGCCTGAGGCATTTCTTGTAGGACGGCCATGCTGTCACACTGGTCACACCTATACCTCTCTGCATACATGTTCGGGGCATATCAATGTATACGAAGCAAACGTATACCCGTCGAAGATGCTTAAGAGACGTGTTCGCAGATATTTTCGTCGTCATGTCTACGGAGAAACTCCGCGTCTCTCGTATATGACTTTACGAGCAGTGGGACTCTGGCTGTAGAGTCTTCTCATCTTCTATACAGCTCCGATTCCCGCCTCCTGTCTGCGGTGGCAGTTACGCGGTCACTGCGAAGAAACGTGCACCTTTCTTCTGAAATCGGTGCCCTTGTCCACCGGACTCGGACTTCTGCCAGAAGTATGCGTAGAAAAAGAGTAGTTCTGCCCACCATCTTCAATTCGTATAGATGTCGCGGCTGGTCTTCGTAGGCAGATCTAACACGTTGCTCCTCTGGCTTCGAAAGATGACCGTCTCCTTCGACAGCCTCGTTAACCGCCGTTTCGTGGCATCTCCTCCGCGGGGGTAGCCAGGACAGCGTTTAACAAATATCAGACCAGGTACTGACCGCGTTCCAGAGTTCCTGCGTAGCAACAAGCAGATTAAAGCTCCTTATATTTACGCCGCGAAAGACGCTTATCCCTCTGCATGTCGGTTTGCGTGCAGTGTATCTCCGACAGGCCCTCGGGTTATCGATAAGAGTAATGCTCTGATCTATCGGTATACGTTTAATACCCCCGAATACTTATATGCAGCCTGCACTGGGATTTTATCCTTTGAGCGTACGGTTGTCCAGATCTGTCTCTTGAGGTGAACTTTTTGCCTCACTGTTGTCAACGCGAAGACTCTCTTTGATCGTTCAGAGGAAAGAGAGCAGGCGAACTATGTCCTGTCGGGTCTTGCCTTCTATTAGTGTGTGTGTGAGAGCTATACGGGATATAGTTCACCTGCTTTCCTTCCTCTACATGAGCCACAGAAAATCCTTTCCCGACTGGAGCAAGCGCAGTTCTAGCACCGACACCAAGAGGATGTAGTGCAGCGGTGAAAGCGGACAACCCTGTTTCGGTGACCCTCGTTAGCGTAACTTACCCCGATTCAATACGTGTGGTCCAAATACATACACCAGATGAAAGCCAACCACTGCCTTGCAGGTAGATCTGTCCTAGGTACCGAATCAGTACGTGAGGCCATAGCCCCCTTTATACTACGGCGAGGCACACGGTCGTAGACGTTAGCGATGTCAAAGAAGCAGCACCGCAGTCTACTTAATTCTTCACGGGCAACCCTGAGAGAGCGGGCGATTGTGAAAAGGTTATCTTCTAGTCGTCGACCACCCCAAGTCGTCCAGAATGTGGAAGTCATCGCAAGTAGCCGATAGCACCGGAGATGTTGAACTTTTGAACCCTTTTTATGGCTCAAGATAGCATGGCCAAGCCCACGTTCTTGGGGCACGGCCTCTGTGCCAGTCTGATGACCTCTCTAAAACAACCGCAATTTACTTCATTGATTTCTTTGAGAAGAGATACCGGGATAGTGTCTATTTCATGTGGGGTAGATATCTTTAGTTGCCTGAGTGCAGGAAGGACGTTCTCCCAGGCGATATCCTTGTCCTGCGAGTGTGTTGCTTGTTATGTTTGGCGGCCGTCATCATTGGTGAGAAGGTACAGCCTCCTCGGAGATAAGATTCACCCTCGGGTAATCCAGAAGCTCCGTGCTAATGTTATTATAGGTGCCTTTCGCGTGCATTCGCCAACGATATACGCCTTCTGGTCTGTCCTATGCGTCAGGCGATGAAAGGTAGGCCCAGAAATTCCTTTCTTCGTCATTGCCGCTCCGCCTTATATCCCGGACAATCGCCAGATCGACTGCCTTTGTCTTCTCTTAAGTGAGTCGTTAAGCCTCCCTCTTGCAGACCTGATACATCTTCACGTTTCATTTCTTTTTTTATTATTAAGCCCTCTACGGAGTGATGATTGATAACTCCATCAATTAGCATCTTGATGTGCATGACTGGCCGATGTGACATCGACATCTAACCATACCTTACGGAGTCAGCGTCCGGTAATCCTCACTTGTGTGTTGTGCGTCGCTCGATAAGGTCTTTCTGTGCGACGTATTCTTAATGTCTTCTGCTGTCCTTTTTTTCTTTTTCTAAGCGGTAGCCATATATGGGACCTAGTACCAGCCGATTGTGGTGTCTAATCGTCGTCTTTGCCGGATAGCTAAATTTAGCTGAGAAATCCTCCCGCTAAAATACTTTTTCTTACTTTAGCACCCTCGCAGGTGTGTTGTCTTGTGCGGTAACTTCCCCAGACCCTGAAAACAGTAGTCATGACAGTCATGATGCTAGAGCCACCGCCACACTGAGTGGTAGACGACAATAAAGACGAAGTGACTGGCTTCCTACCCGCTGAACCGGATGCCTCGCTGACCGATACATGGTGTCAGAAGTGGTTCGAACGTCATCACAAGCCCTGCGGTAGCCTCAGCCATGGAAGGACTGAAACCGCCAGAGCCGCTCCAGTTTTCAGGCAACGTTGCTGAGAACTGGAGGCGTTTCAAGCAACGGTTCGAAATCTTCATGACAGCTACGGAGCCACCCGTTAAAAGGAAGGAGGGACAGAAGATCGCGTTGTTGCTGCATGTTGCCGGAGAGCAGGCCGTGGAAGTCTACGACACCTTCAACGTCGAGGGGGAGCAAACCTACGAGGCCGTGGTAGAAAAGTTTCACAACTACTGTTCTCCCAAGAAGAATGAAACGTACGAGCGTTACGTATTCAGGATGCGAGAGCAGGCAGAAGGTGAGCTGTTTGAGCAATTCTACAGAGACCTTTTGTTGAAGGCTAAGACCTGCGAATTTGGTAGTTTGGCAGACTCAATGATCAGAGATCAAATAGTGTATGGTATATCGAACAAGAAACTACGTCAAAGGCTGTTGCGAGAGCAGGACTTATCGCTTACCAGAGCAGTGGACATGTGTAAAGCGAACGAAATAGCGGAAAAACAAAAACAAAGTTTGGGACAAGCCAGAAGAGTCCGTTCTCAGTATTCACCAGACAACTAAAAGACGTTCGACGCTGCCAGTGGAAGCACCACCTAGACGAGACCGCTGTCGGAAGTGTAACTTCATTCACAAAGGAACAGGCTGTCCAGCAACAGGAAAAGAATGCAGGAGATGCCATCGCCAAGGTCATTTCGCGTCTTGCTGTCCGAAGCAACGAGTGAACGCGATAACTAACGAAAACGACGATCAAGCCACGGATGCCGGGAGTGACTTTGAAATTCTGGAGGTGGGAGCACGCACTTCTGCAAGTAATCAAGCAGAGTGGCTGGTACCGGCGAAGGTAGCTGATAAGGATATCATGCTGAAGATTGATACTGGTGCCCAAGCAAACTTGTTGCCACTGTCGTGGTGGAAACGAGCGGGCAGGAGTGCGGATTTGAGAAGGAGCACGGCAATTTTGCGCAGTTACAGTGGCGGCATAATTGCACACGCAGGAAAAGCATCCTTGACTGTGGATTGCAACAACACAAAAGAACTCATCGAGTTCTTCATTGTAAAAAAGTCGCGGGCTCCCATTCTCGGTCTCCAGGCCAGTGAACTCCTTGGACTCGTGAATCGTGTTTCGGCAGTTTCCTGCGATAACTTGAGCGCAGTGACCTCCGAATTCCCCGAGGTGTTCCAGGGGTTAGGTTGTGTGAAACAGGCATACCACATGGTGCTAAAGGAAGGAGCCAGGCCAACGGTGCAAGCAGCCCGGCGAGTCCCTCAAGCTTTGCGGCAGCCACTGGAGAGGGAGCTGCAGCGCTTAACCGCCGCCAACGTTATCCGGAAAGTGGATGAGCCAACTGACTGGGTGAGTCCTTTGGTTATTGCGCTAAAGAAAGACGGACAGCTCAGGGTATGTCTGGATCCCCGGAACATAAACGAGTGGGTGAAGCGAGAGCATTACCAACTTCCCAAAAGGGAAGACATTGAGGCAGAGCTCTCTGATGCACGATGGTTTTCAACCCTTGATGCAAATTCCGGGTTTCACCAAATACCGTTAGATGATGAGACCACGAGAATCTGCACATTTGCTACTCCATTTGGAAGATACCAGTACCTCCGGCTACCATTTGGAATAGCTTCTGCACCGGAAGTATTTCAGAAGACCATGTCTCAAATGCTTGAGGGTTTACCCGGAGTTCGAGTATACATCGATGACATTCTGGTGTGGGGTAGAACACAGGCCGAGCACAATGACAGATTACGCGCTGTACTGCAGAGAGCCAGTCAAGAGGGTCTCACGTTCAACATGAGCAAGTGCAAACTGGCCCGCAAGGAAATTGAGTTCTTGGGGGACGTTATTAATGAAAATGGTATCTCCCCAAGCCCAGCTCTCGTTAAGAGCATTCACAATTTTCCACAACCAGTAAGCAAGAAAGAAGTACAACGATTATTGGGGTTTATAAACTACTTTGGTAAATTTTTGCCTAACTTGTCCTTGAGGACAACGTTAATGCGCGGAGTTATTAAGGACAGCTCAGTGTTCGAGTGGTCTGACGCACACCAAATAGAATGGGAACGTTTGAAAAATCTCATATCTACAACCCCAGTGCTCGCACTCTTTGATCCGGCAAAACCCACGAAAGTATCTTCGGATGCTTCAAAATATGGGATAGGCGCGGCGCTCTTACAACGACATGTTGAGGGATGGAAACCAGTGGCCTATGCTTCCAGAGTCTTGTCTAGTGCGGAAACACGCTATTCGCAAATTGAAAAGGAGGCTCTTGGAATCACTTATGGTCTTGAAAAATTTCACCACTTTGTGTACGGACGGCGAGTTATAGCGGAAACTGACCATAAACCTCTGCTTGCGATTGCACAAAAAAGTGTAGGAGATATGCCACCGCGCTTGCAGCGTTTCTTCTTGAGGCTCATGAAGTATGAGTTCCAGCTGACGTACGTCCCTGGCAGAGAGTTGGTGGTTCCAGACGTCCTTTCGAGAGCACTTCCCTCTGGGCAGCCAAGCGGCACAGAACTAACCGATGTTGAGGTGCATGCATTGGAGATTCAGCACAGCCTAGTAAGCGAAGCAACTAAGATTCAGCTCGTGCGTGAAACTGCTCGGGACACTGTCCTCACGGACGTAATTAACTGTCTCCGAGCAAACCTCCCTATTCATGGACAGTACAAACCTTTCACCGGGGAATTAACAGAAGTATCTGGAGTTTTGTTTAAGGGCGTAAAGGTGGTCATCCCAGAGACCATGCGCCAGCGAATACTTGAGAGGATACACGATGGCCATCTTGGTATCAATAAGTGTAAAGCACGAGCAAGACAGCTAGTTTTCTGGCCCGGCATTAACGAAGATATCACGAGAATGATTCACCGGTGCTCAATCTGTCAACAGTTTGCGTACAAGCAACCGAACGAGCCACTAATGATGCGTGAGGTTCCAGGCTTACCATGGACGCGCGTTGGTGTAGACCTCTTTGAGCAGGCGGGGAACACGTACCTAGTTGCCTATGATGCCTTTTCCAACTTCCCAGAGGTAGAGAGGCTCAGAGAGGCAACATCAGAAACGGTTATTTTGTCATTAAGCAGCATGTTTGCTAGACACGGAATACCTCTAGAGGTGTGCAGCGACAACGGTCCACAGTTCTCGTCACGTCAGTTCCAGAGTTTCGCTTTGAAGTATGATTTTAAGCACACCACGTCCAGTCCGCATTTTCCACGTTCCAACGGACTTGCAGAAAAGGGTGTGCAAGTGGTAAAACGAATACTGCGGAAAACTGCTGAAGCTAATGAAGACTTCTGGCTGGGATTGCTTGGTTACAGGTCTACACCCCTGGAGGATGGCCGGTGCCCCAGCGAGCTTCTAATGGGACGCCGCATTAGGTCCCGTCTTCCTGACTTCGCGCCAGCAGTTCCAAAACCAGCCAGAAAACACACACAGGATAACACCAAAGGATGTCTTTTGAGGCCACTACAGGAAGGTGACGTGGTACGTCTGAGGGACAAAGGACAGTGGGTCACAAAGGGCCAAGTGTTAAGGAACGTGGCGCCTCGTTCTTCACTGGTTGTCACGCAGGATGGCCGGGAATATCGACGCAACAGAGAACACCTGCTACCGACGAATGAAGACCTGATGAGTTCCGATTACTTGGAGGAGCACCTGGAGGATTCCCCAGCCTGTCCCCTGACCAGCATTCAAGCTGCACCGGCTGCATTGAACCCAACAGTGCAGCATGATGATCCAGCCATCACAACCACAGTCGCTACTTCAACGAGAACTCCGACCAGCTCCCCAGCTGCAGTCAACTCCGCAGCGAGAACAGAGGATGATCGGGCTAGTGAACTTGGACCATGTGCGGCTCGGACATCAACCCGAACTGTGCGGCGACCCCAAAGGCTAAACTACGATCAGAACTTCCAGCAGCAAGCTTAACGGGCTTTTGAGTTATTCCTTTTTATATTTCGTGTTTTGTGTATTTTGTTTATTTTCGTATGTATTTCATACTTTCTGTATTTCTTGTTGGTTTTCCATAGTCCAAAGAAAGAGAGATGTAACAGTCATGATGCTAGCGCCACCGCCACACTGAGTGGTAGACGACAATAAAGACGAAGTGACTGGCTTCCTACCCGCTGAACCGGATGCTTCGCTGACCGATACAAGTAGTGACTGTGCTGATTTTGCGGTGAAGTTTACTGTACTACATATAAACCTGTGACGTATGTCTGTGGTGTGGTGCTGCGGGAAACCTTCAAGACCATAAAAGTAAGAAGTAACTGCTCCGTGCTCCCAACTCAATGCTGGAAGTCATTCTTGCACGATTGGAATGTATGGTGCGTTGGAAAAGAACAAGGCTACCGACGGAACTTGATTTGAAGGATACGGCAGAACCTATCAAGATATTTTCCTACAGATTACTCTACTTCAATGGGGCACACCATAGCGCCTGGTCAGACCGGTCGTATTTTAGTATACAAAAACCGGCACAACCCTAAGAGTTCTGAGGCCTTCCAGCCCCACCGTTATTTACACCAGAGTTTGTTAGAACATATATAAGAAGTGTAGTAGAAGCCCCATCAAGGAAGTCCTACACTTTATACTCTAGCAAAAACGAACGCTGGAGGGGAGGAGAGTGGAGAGGAAGAAGCCACCAATCGCGGCTCTGCTCCACCTTTTATACGTTGCAACAGATTGCAGTACAGCAATTTAGGGAAGAGCAATAGTGATGCAGCAAGAGAAAGCACCACCAGGAGCTGCAACTTCTGTTTGAATCGAATGTGTAAGTTTCTGAACAGCGTAAACCAGTTCAGCTAGTTCACGCAGATGGAGCTTATACCAGATCAGAGCTCGAGAACGACAGGCATGTGGCAACAATAGACGATTGCCGGGCCAATTTTCCACGGCCGCTACATTTTAGGCATGCACTCTAATCACGTACTGGACACACGAGCACTGCATCAGCGCCAAACATGGCGGTCGACTGCCAATGTTGCCTAGTGGGGCTTGGAAAGAATCTCTCGTCGTCTTGCAACTGCAAGGTTTAATTTTTTTTTTCTTTTCAGTAGGGGTTAGGAACACTGCCCGTAGGGTGGAAACACGAAATATAAAAGCGAAGTGTCTGAGGTTCAGACGACCGCATATATGACGCTTACTTTCTCTTCGTAAGCACGGAAAGATCATTACCTATATCGTCGGAGGGCAACAAAAAAAAAGAAAAAAAGGAAGGAGGGCTAAACTCGGCTAAAGGGTGAAGGTTCGCCGTATAGTGGTTAACAAGAAATATATTAGTTCAATCATTAATCTAGTTCTCCTCGGTGGTGCGTCGAAAAGCCGCTGAGTGTCCCGAAGCAGACGACGATCGGTGGCAGCAGACGACGCCTAAATAGCAGACGGAGCGTTCGCCGACGAAGCGCTATAGCAGACGACGCGTTCGCAGGCGGAGCGTTTTGCGGAGAGCTGTCCAATTTTCATCACGATGTATCGTCGTATAATTTGACGATAAAAGAAGGAACTACGGCCACCAGCTACTACCACAACAAAATTTCCAAACAACAGCGCTCAAACTAAACGGGATCACCTTGATCACGCCATAAATCAAAGCCCAGCTCTGGAAAACGCGCGGTACAAAAATGGCGTCCCCCCTTCCTCTTTTCAAAAGAAACAAAAAGCGGCAGCTAAAAAGAGAAAGAAAAATGGTGCAAGCAGCTACATCACGACTAAAGTGGGAATCACGAAAATTCGTAATTACAGGTTGTGCGGAAAAACAAACGGGAACATGGCCTCCGCGGCACGCAGACACCTCGGAATAACGTTTTGTTGGGCTACACCTATTCTCACGACAATAACTATAAAACCAAAAAATGACCCGCGTCATTAATGAGGCGGGCAGGAGCAAAAGAAAACGGGAGGAGGACATGGCTCGTAGCGACCGCGACGTCCTTCTTTTTATCTCATCTTCGCAGGGGTGGCCTCCTGACTTATTAACATACAATGCTCATAAATCGACGCACGCGAAACTTATACGGGTTGGCATCGTACACACGAACGTGTCTTGCACCTTCGTGTTCCATTTCATGTTAGCACCTTGGACTTAAAAAAAAAAACAAGATGTTAATATCGCTCCTTTAATTTTTTTGTTTTCTTTCGAAATATCCGATATTTCGTACTATCCGTTATGGCACTAGAAAACGTGCGTGGAGACGAAAACACAATAAAAAAAGCAAAACTAGGTCATGACCAGACTTAATTTATAAACCTAAAAATAGCAAAGAGAAACAACAAAGATGGAACTTGTCGGATCAGATCTCAATGACGAGAAATGGATTGAGTAATTCGACGCTGCGATGGTCGTGAATATAGATTCCTTAATCCATTAGCCCAATATATGAGCAATCCGTTAGTGCTAGTAATGGATCACTTAATAACTGGTTATCCTAGTACTGCATGTATAATCGGCGCGGACTCAGACTCTACAAGCCGATGTACCGATCAGATATGGCGTCGATTACAGGGTGATGGTTTTGGCCCACTCCAAATCTCGGGTATATGTAGAAAGATCACGTTGGAATTATTTTATCGTTGGCACGTAGGTCCGGGTAAAAATTGGGATGAATAATAACGTAGTTATCGACAAACCTGTTTTGTGAACAGGTGATTTGTTGATAACGCTAAAAACAATCCCGTCCAAAAGTTATTTTGCTGTTTCGTTCCTTGTCTGCTAACCTATTTGAACAAACGGAGTAAAATGGGGTCCGCGTTGAGCAAGTGACATTTCATATGATCTTGTACCACGCTCCCTTTGCCCATGGCCACTGTAGACGTTTGAAAAGGTTAAGTTTAGATCGAACTTTTCATCGCAGTGTCGTTTTCCTAGTTCAACTCACTTGGTTTTCAGGGCAATAAGTATAGTGTTACCCTCAAAGTGGACTTCCGAGTACTTATACTACTTACGATCTCTGAAATTTACTCTTTTACACCTTTGTATGTACTTCTTTTTTATTGGTGCGCTGTCCACTAAGACAAAAGCTGCCAGACTGGGATAGTCTAAGGTGTAAACACTCCAGTATATTTTCACACGCTGCATGCTAAACTTCGTTATTGTCATCTCAAGTCCTGACACAGCCGACGATGCGAAATGATATCACCAATCATACAGCGTCAAAGCCGCACGAACGTGGAGTTTGTCATGCTTCTGTACGTGATCGATCATCGATGGACCAATCATGTACAGGAAACGCCTATTGACTTGTGCTTTTGAGATTGTTTGATTGGTCCCATCAACATCGGCTGCATCCGAACGTAAGCTGAAAGGAAAACTAGCACACTCAAAATATACTATACTTTCCGCAGTATATCTTTTTGCCTTATAAAATTTTAAATGTTGCGTGCAGAAAACGTGTGGCCTTTTTACGAAAGTTCGTTTGTTGAAACATCTAGCTTCTCTATGTGGAGCTCTGGAGTCTGGCTAGGTGGCGCAAGTTGTCGCACAGCGAAACAGCCGTTCTATAGAAACGAGTCGCGAGCAGACGATAACAGCTTACGGTTCGGACACTGGACTACAAGCCGATCGTATCGTGTCGTTTGTGCAAAAGCGGTTCCCCAAAACTCTCTACTATTAGAAAAAAAAAAAACTTATATCCTTAGGTATCAACCACAAAATTGTCAACTGGCTTACTGCCTATTTGTCCGGTCGTGAACAAAGTGTCGTACTGAAATGCCAGAAACTTTCGTCAATTCTGGTACCCCAGGGGAGTGTGCCACAGGGCCCTTGTTATTTCTTATATTTATCAATGACATTTGTGAAGGTGTACAATCTCACGTTAAATTGTTTGCGGACGATTGTATAGTATACGGAATGGTTGAACATGACGCGAATGCGTGTGTACTTCAGAACGATTTAGAAGTACTGCAAGGCTGGTGTGACCGCTGGAAAATCAGCTTAAATATTAAAAAAGTGCAAATATATGTTTTACATGTGGTATAGGTTTTGCCCAAGTGCATCATGAGATCTGGTGAAATACAATGTCGATGACGTTGAAGCGTGGTAGACTAGCTATAAGTACACTGAGCACCGTCAGAGTGGGAGGTCTATCTTTCGTTCAATTTAAACCATGGAATCATCACAATAATTCTACTCGTTGCCAAGTGCTAGACTGAAAAATGTAGTGTACTTTAAGACCGCGCAGACATGCATGGACAGCAGAATCTATCTTGCAGGTATCTGACGTCCGATCCGACAGTACGAACGCCGCCCCGAATCGCCGCACGTGACACGCTTCCGACCTTGCATGCGACAGGACGATCCGTTCGGCTCCGCCCAGGAGATCCAAGCACTCCAGCGGAGGTCCGCGTTCACAGATCTCTGGTCCCAGATTGACGGTTTAGCTCGCACGAGCGAAGTTAGAAGCTCGTTCTCGCTAGCGGGTGCATTCTTTGCCGGGGCCATCTTTCTCGAATGGGTCAGCAGGATCCACGCGTCTGGCTTCCCGTCGCCCGTCCCGTTTTCTTGTTCGTCCCGCCAGACCCAGTACGTCATCATGACGTTCGCGCTAGCTGTGCTGTCATTGGCTGGACGCTTCCGACAATCCGTTGGACGCATGCCGGATCGCCGATCCGACGTCTGAAGCGATCCAATTTTTCGGATCAGGCAGTCGTACTGCCGGATCGGACGTCGGATCGGATGGATTTTTCGCGCATGTGTCTCGCGCTTTATCCGTAGGAATTTGAAGAATACCTCACGTAGCGAGAAACAGACGTTATATTTTTTTCTTTCGTAAGGTCAGTTCTAGAATATGTGTGTGTCACCTGGAACCCGCCGCAGAGTCACTTTAGTACAAAAGTTAGAGATGTTTCAGAATCAGGCGTTAAGGTTTGTGACAGGAGATTTACACATACACAAGTTATACAGAAATTAGAAATAGATTAGGTTGGGTCACTCCTAAACACTGGAGAAGCTGTTTAAGGTTCAAATTTTTCACACAGCATATCATGGACTGACAGGTATTGAACGAGGTTTGTATTTATTGGAGCCCCATCATGTATCCGCAAGATTGGATCACTCGAAAAAGTTGGCAGAGTTTCGTTATCAAACTGACCGTTTTTCTTCATTTTTTTTTTTCAAACTGTTAGGGAGTGGAATTCACTTTCAGAAGAGCTAAGCTCGGTTTCTGATGACGTTAGCTTTTTTTTTATAAGAGATTAGAGAGTTGTACTGAAGTATAGAAATGTATTATAATGTTTTTTTCTTTTTGTGTGTTTGCGTGAGTCTTGAATATGTTCATTATGTGTACACAATCTATATAGTACCTTCCTGTATAATGTCCAACGTTGTATCGAAATATAAAAATGTATTCTTCATTATTTTTTTTGTGTGTGTGCATGCATTTTGAATATGTTCATCATGTGTACGCAATCCGTGTATCCCCTCTGCATAACGCCAAGCAGCGCAGCGAGTATTTGTATAAATAAATGACAATACAAAAGACAGTCTTAAGATATTGTCCGCAGCGTGCTTTGTATCACGTACGAGCAGGGCGACTGGGGGATTTATGGTTGTGCAACAAGTGGCACGTACTTCGGGGGGGTCGGTGGCCGAGTGTGTGAGGGTACGGCAGCTAGGTGCTTGTGGAACGAGGGCTCGAGCCGCAAAACCCAGGGATAGTGTAGACTCCGCGGTCCTACTTTTTGAGGCCCGGTCAGGCCCGGGCCCGATGACTCTTAGTTTTACCTGACCCAGACTCCAGGCCGACAGGATGCCTACCTGATAAGGCCCGGTCCGGGCCCGGCCAGGTGAGTGGCCAATTGGCCTGACCCTCATCTCTTAAATCGAAGCTGCCCTGGGGAGGTGTTGGCGCATTTTATTCGTTTACTAATGTCCTTGAAATGCGTTGTCTTATCGCAGTCACGTGGAGAACCTTCGAAAGCTTTCCATTTAATAGCCAGGAAGTGTTTTTTTTTTCTTCCTTCGAGAATTCGAGAATTACAGGGAAAGGCAATCCCACTGTCCCCTGGGACCGGATTGCCCTCGTTTTCTTGCCTGTTGGCAGCTGTCCCACTATGTTGATGAATCCCCAGGATTCTTCTCCGCATCTTCTTGTAGGCTTTCTTAGACAAGGGCAGCTTTCTTCACTTCTAAGATGTTTCTTAGCGGCGTCCTAAGCCAGTTCGCACTTCGGCTTTTTTCGTTTCTTTCAAATCTGAACGATCAACGCGTTAGCATTTTGTTCTCATCTTTTTCGAAAGTGTGCTACGTCCTTGCCTGAGCCCGGCCCGGGCCTGCCCGGACCCGGAATCAGACCGGGCTACCCACGCCCGGGTCCGGCCCGCAGGCCGGGCCGAACCTGGGCTTTCGGCTTGGCCTGGCCCCGTGCAGAGCTCTACTCGGGGATCCTGGGTTCGATCCCCACCCCTGCCCGTTTCGATCTAGATGAGCGTCGTACACCGGGGTGCGGTCGCGTATCACTACTGCGTGATGCCATCGCCTCTCCTATACTCATAAAGGCTGGCAGATCGATGACGAAGCCATAGAGTGCCCGGTCGCAGATTCGGAGCGCGAGGATCTGGTAGCACAGAGCATTTCTCGGGTAGCCTGTAGTCAGCGCACAGCTTTTGCAGCGGCGAGGACCCGAAACACACTTGTACGCTCGGGAGTCAGGTGAAGTACGTTTTGGCGTTTCGCCGCAGAGGGGCGCCAGTCACGTGGCTCTCCTCTCATCCGTTGTCTGCCGCTCCACCTTTTCCATTTCGGCGGCCGCTTCTCGTGGCGATCTGCCAGGCTTTGTCAGTTTATTGGAGGTTATGGTGATGCACGTCAAAGATCGCAGGCTGGCAATGGTACTCCGTTGGCTAAATTGATCATCGACAGCGGAAACTCCAAACGTCCGTTTGGGCGAACTTAACCTCCCGCTGTCTAAACAAATACACAAAACAATTGCTTTAGATTGTCTATGCCTGTCTGTTGGCGGTTGAAAATATGTCACGCAAATCAGCGGACGCTAGTTCTTCATACTTATTTTGATATTTATCGAAGGTAAATTTAACAGAATACTGAGAAAACAGTATGCGACAACTGAAAAACTCATATTTTAAAAGACAGAATACAGTCCCCCCCCTTTTTTTTCTTCTTTATTTCTCAAAGCAGCTTTTACACAGTCTTATTTTTTTCCCCTTGTCCTCGAGTTTTCACTTCCAAAAGAGATATAAAAAACTGGAGGGAAAAAAAAACGTAACGAACGCAATTAAAGTTATAAATAGAGGCGTACCCCTATAAAAACGTGTGTGAACAGAACACACAACAAATGCGACATTAAAGGTGCGAAACCGTGCCCAGCCGACCGTATACAGTCCGCAGAAGTTCGCACCCGTTTCGCGCACACTGCAGCGGTCTCTGTGGGCAGGGCTGGGCGACTGAGAAGGTCACACATTCGTCATTTCAAACGTCTCATTACACCCCTACCATTAAAACGGTTTCTGCATTCTTATTCCCGCGTGGCCACTTCAACGGGCAATTGTCTCGCGTATAGAGCCACCTCGCAGGCTCACGCTGGCTTCTTTAATCGCGTCAACTCTCTAGATGTCTCGGTGGGTGATAAGCGGCCGAAACGAAAGAAAAAAAAATACATTGAGTGGTTTCTACAACACCACAAGAAAGCAATTCAAGAGCGCAACGATGAAGGAGCGAGAGACGGTTGAATTAAAGCGCAGTACGTAATGGCAAGGTGTACCTGGACCCGTGAGAGACTTCCGCAAGGAACCTTGAAACGTTTTCTTCATCCCCTTTTTCTTATCTCCTGCCTGTCTGGAAAGCGTTTCTGACGCGTGCGTTTCATGTCACCCAAGCCAAGGAGAGTCACTTCAAAGGACAACAAAATATGTCGCAACATTCGCTTCGTGTAAAGCCGATGTGCCTAGAATCTGCAGGCAGAGGAGGAAACGTGAGGGGACGTCAGAATGCCGAACTCTGGTTGGACCGAAACCGCAGAAGAAAAAACATACCCCCCCCCCAAAAAAAAAAAAAACACAACCAAATTTGAAAGAAAACAAAAAAAGACAGCATAAGTACCAGCGATACCAGTGCTGGCTAGAATCATGAGCATGATGTCTTTGAAGCGTGGCTCCCCTTCAGTAAGCTTCTCCTTTGGTCGCAGAGACGGACATAATCAAATACACTTACACACAATACAAGAAAACAACGGGGAATAAAATAAAAAAAGGTGAATTCGAAGTTACCTGACACGCAAAAACGCAAGTGATTTAAAGACAATTTCCATCCTGGCTATGCACGTTCGTTTGAGCGAAAGAGCGGGAAACTTCATCGCAGACGAAACAGGTGCCAAAAAGAAGCCAACGCAGACAAAAGAATATAGAAACAAACGCTTATGGCTTGCCCCATTAAATGTTCACATAGTGATTGTCTGGGCGCCGATGGCGTTTATAAAATAGTGCTCCTCGGTGCCGCCGTCTTGCGTTAACTCTACAGACATAGAGTCTATAGACACTATGTCTATAGACCCTGTAGAGATTAACTCTATAAACATGGAGTTAATAGAATACTCTATAATCGTATTCACCTGAAGAACCGTAGTAAAACAAAGTCCGACCCCTCTCGCGGAACATTACTTCTTTCCAACCCCACGTGTTGATTTAAGCTATATATATATATATATATATATATATATATATATATATATATATATATATATATATATATATATATATTGATGATTGCAACTGCCTATCCACGGGTGCTGTAAATAGTGAAAATGTGTATGGTTTTATTGATAACAGTTTTTATACACCAAGTGCACTTCTTCTTTAGAAATGCCTACCAACCTGCCCTGGCTTCACGGCTGGCAGTATGTTAAAATAAACCAAATAAAATATTCCTAGCACCGCATTGATATTCACAAAGAAGCAGGGAAACATCACTTCCATGGTCTGCATTTATATACTGTAGAAAAACTTGTAATTGGGCTAGTAATTGGTGAATGTTATGGGTGGCTGTGCGTGCGTGTCTTCCGCCTTGTGTTCGTTTTTCTTTGTTTTTGTTTTTTGCGTCTCACATTATGTTTTACATCTGTATCCTAGTGTAAAATCTTAAATGTCTCAAAAAATATCTTGGTTCAATAAATACGTACGATCAAAAAAGATCTTATAATAGAGCATACAAGAACCTTATAAGAGCATATAAGAACAATATAAGGTTATATGAGAAGTTATAAGAAACTTTTTATCAGTTTCTTATAACTTCTTCTATAATCTTATATTGTCCTTATACCAGCAACTTTAACTCGTCGCAGCGAAAGGAACGCGCCTAACCTTTCGCCTGATTTCTTTCTCTGTTTTTCTGTCGCTCTCTTTCTCGTTCATTTTCTCTCGAGACCACCGATGTCAGCGCTCGGGATATGACGCGTTCTACTGGTGTACTTATCCCCCCCCCACCCCCACAGCCTCTGTGTATTCGCGGCGAGAACCACGCTAGGGGGCGCCACTGAGCAGCACGTGAATGTCACGTGATACCCAGAACGTGAGGATACATCAAGAGTGCCATAGCGGCACGGCCTGATTGCGTGCTTTCGGACGCGGCGCGGTGGTTCGTTATTAATGTGAAAGCATTTAACTGTCTCATAGAGCGAGCTGACGTCATCAGTTTGAAGCGCGAAAACGGCTCCTGGTTTCCGCGATCCCAATAGGAGCGATTCGCCTTCGGTTCCATTGGCTGGCGTGCATCGACGGGGCTCCCATTGGCCGCTGCGCCATGGCCTCCGAGATCCCGAAGCGCGCGCGCGCGCGCTATTACGAAGCAGACGACAAAGGAAGCGGACGAGCGGCTTGCATGCTTTCGCATTCACAATTCATAAGAAGTACCTCGAGCCTTTTTTTTTTTCCTCAGTGGTCACACAACATACGCGACCGGAGAAGGTATAAGTTTCCATCCATATCCGAGAGAAAAAAAAAAAACTGGACAAGTAGAGATTGTATTTAAACAGGGCAAAAAGGATTGGGCGAGCGCGATGGTGTGCTCGAACCGCTACTTATTAGATGCTTTCACGATGACTCGCGTTGTATTTTGTATTATGTTTTGCTTTTGTTCGCGAGTGTTTGTTTCGTTCTTCGTACGGATTCCACCAGCGGGACTCGGCGCCAACGATGATCCGATGATCCGCCTTTCCTTTTCCCCCGCACCCGAATTTCTTTCTCCGTGTCGTCCGTTTCACCTGTCGCACTGCAAACGTTGAAAGAATGAACAGTCCCTTTAATGGTGTCCGAAACGAAAGAACGCTCCTGTGTCATATAACGTCCCAAAATGAATGGCTCTGATCCTAGGGCTTGTTGCGTTTTATTGACAGTAATTATAACTGAACCACAAAAAGTACTTTCTTCACTCGCAGGTCAGATATAAAGAAATCCCACATCTCCTCTCTTTTTAATAATATTGTCATTACGGTTATCACATAACAGCTACATCTGTGCAATGTCTCAAATGGCTGCCATTGAAGCGTTAGGTGTCGATCAGATGATTTGTTAGTTGAAATGCACGATCTTGACAATATGACTCGTTGATAAAGTTAATATGACAAAACGATTTCCGCAAGAAGCTTGCCTATGTTTGTTTTTCTTCTAATTTTAATTACGTATAATGGTTTGTTCAAACGATTTTTATTGGAGGTAGGCTTTTATATTGTGTGCCTCTTCAGAGTGAAACATTTATTTTTGCATTACCTCGGTAAAGACTCAGTCATCCACATTTTATATGCTGGGAGCATTCACTTCTTTGCTGTAATTACTGAAATAATAAACGTGGTGCTGCTGGTGATTTTATCAAACTTGGTAAAGTCCAGGATGTGTATAAAAGCAAATGGGTACATGACTGCCCCTGATTTTGTTAAAGATGCAACAATCGGTATAGAGAACTACAGTCATTTTATCTCAAGGGAGGAAACCAGGACAGCAATGGTGCCTTTGATTGTTATCCAAAAAAGTGGGACAAGGAATTTTTTTTAACTGTAAATTCAAGTCAGAAAAAGAAACGGAAATTTAAAAATGTTAGTGAGTTAAAAATGGGCGTCTTCCCCTTGCTTTGCCCAGGACAAAAAAATATAATAAGAACACCCCAGTTATGCAGCATTGAAGTCTGGGATGAAGACCTGCCCGACGCAGAATTTGTAATCGTCCGTGACGAATGCAAGAACATGTTATAGAAAAGAAGAAAAAAAAAACTTACTAGCAAGACAATTAGTTTGAACGAAAGCCTATTCTGCTCTGAGAAGCAACGGCAGCGGCGTCGTCACTTTGGGTTGTGCCGCGCTTCCGCTAGATGGCGACACCGGAAACTTCTCGCAGCGAGACAGATCACCCTGTCTTCTCCAGCCTGTATGTACTGACTGGTCTTCATTTCTTGTGCGATCTCTGCTAGAGAAACTAGGCAGAAGGACGTGGTGCATTCCAAGCAACCAACCATCTCCGCCTCCGTGGGAGGACAAACCAGTCGCCTCCTTCAAACCCACGCCCATCGAATCAAAATGAAAAACACAAAAAACGTCGCGCAGCTGAAAAAAAAAAAACATTTCGAAGATTTTGGAAAGTTTAGGGAACGGGAAGACGTTGAAATCCTATTTACGAACGCAACTAAAGACAACCACGGGAGAACGGCCGTAGCCTGGTTAGCAGAGAGCTCCTCCAAAAAGAGAGTGGTCGCACCAATGACACCCATCACAAAAACAGCAGAACTGCTCGCCATCCAGTTATCAATTGAAGCTCATGTAGAAAGCACCAACGAACACCTGTACCTATTCAAGGACTCGAAGGAAGCGGTAAAAAGAATTCCTTCACACAGGCAGCAAGAACAATATTAGACGAAAAATCAAGAATTGAGCAGAAACACTACTTCTTAAAGGAGGACGGCTCGAACTGTCATGAATTCCGGGACACATGGAAACTCCAGGAAACGAAGAGGCGAACGAGGCCGCGAGGGCTCGACTACAAGATGACGTACCCTCACAAGGACTCGCTTTCTCTTCGGTCAAAAAGAAACCCGTGGCACCGGACCTAAAGGAACAGAAGGAGATGGAGCAGATCGCCAGGAAACAGCGACTGGCATCCCTCCTGCACATGGACGACTGGCCCATCCCACCAGGCTTCACCAGGTGGGAGAGGATATGCACCCGAAAGCTCCTGACATGCACAACCCAGACCCCAGTATGGTGTGCTCGAGTTTATAAGCCCACTTTCCCGAACGATCCCGGCCCAGACCCGCTCTGTGGAACTTGCAGGGTACCTGCTACCTGACAGCACCTCATATGGGACTGTCTGGGCATCGGCAAGCAAAGACAAGATGCCATACAACGAACTACCCGTGGAAGCCGGACCCCCTAACTACAGAAAATAAAAAAAACCAATCAATAACCACCTAAAAAAAAAATTTCTTTGATGGGCTACGTATGCTCGGTGGGCCTTTCTCAATTCGTTTAACCCCTTTCATTCCCCTACCTTATTCACCCATTTCCCTATCCCCATCAAGGCTAGACGATATTTATCAAGAGGCCTTGACATAACCCTTTCACCTATAAAAAAAAAAACGCTTAACCACCACCACCAATAGATCGCCCGATAGTCAAGCGCTGTTAAGGTGTGTCCACAGTTGCCAGACTGCTGCCCAGACAAAAACATTTTTCCGTCCACTGGAGCCATATATATATAAAAGCAAAATTCGGAAAAAAAATATTTTCATCTTTTATTTTGTGACGCAGCCGCCGACATGTGAAGAAGACTGTCAATAAGTGCTGCAATAGCACGTATGAACAATTCCCCCCCTCCCCAATAAAAAAAAATGTAAGAGGCATTGCTCGAATTCCTGAGGCTCAGCAGGGGAATTCCCCAGCTCTTTGTGCTGTGAGAGGGCGGAGGAGTCGATAGCTCTTCTAAACCATTTTTAAACTACGCCAACCGATAATCGTGAGCCAAGACAAAATAATGACAACGTACGGAAAATGCTGTACAACAGAGCTAACGACGCCCAACCGGTCATTTATAATGGAGAAATCGGAACCCGTAGACTGGCCAACAGGGCGCAAAAGCTCACGACAGACAAATTCCCTCGACGTATTTCGATATTCGCAAACACGCAGGCACACATAAACACACACACGCACACACAGACACACACATATGTATTCTCAAGTACACATGACCGCCCCAAAAAAAAATTCCCGCCAAAACAAAAAACACAAAAAACATCGAGGGAAGGAACCCACATTTCTGACACCATAATTCAGATCTCTACACGCGGTAAAACAGGTGCCGACATGACATCAAAAAATTCATAACGCAAAAAAGAAAACTAGTTATTATTAGTTTTTACCCTCCCTACATGGCGGCTGACCCCCAGAGCGCGGCAGAAAATTGCTGCGCAGACGAAAATTATTGCGCGGGATGACAGCTAAAAAAAGCAGATGTGGCGGCGTACACAACGGAGCTGTCGACTGCTGTGGTTATTATCCGGGCAAAAATCGTAGTTTCTCTTCCAAGATCCATTTGTCATGTCCGCTCTTGTTTTTTTCTTTTAATTCTATTTTTTTATTTATTTCATCTTATTTCCGATTCCGCCAACACCTCCCAAAGGAGGACGTAGCGAAAACGTGAATTTGTACTAAACAAATTTCTATACATAAAGAAACAAAACAAAACAAAACGAAGACTCGAAAACGAGAAAGGAGACGAAACGAAACTTGTTTCGCGTCGTAATTTCGTGCGGCGCCCGCGCTGCTGTTCTCCGCTTTGATTCAGTGAGAAGTACGTTGACCCCGGAGTATAATTACAATGATGACCTCCATTTTATCTTTCTGAGTTTTTTTTTGTTTGTTTGTTTCTTGTTTCGTCCCCCACGCTGGGCACCAAACAATTAGAAAAAGAAAACCAACACAAACGAAAAAAAGCCATCAAAATCCCACTAAGTTTCGTTTCACACCCGTAAATGACCAGCAAAGAGACGGTACGCCTTGAGCAAAAGAGCCTCTCTTCTTTAATTAGTGAACATTTCGTTCGGCTCCCAGTTACTTCCGACCCCAAAAGCGAAATGAAATTACTACTACTACGCGCGCTATAAAAAGAAGTCGCACTTTCCCGCACTTCATTCTGTGTTGTGTCTTTCTTCTTTTTTTTTTAATGTTCTTTTACGAAGGAGAGACACGAAAAAGGCGAAGCGTTTCCTGAAGAGATAGCGGGTCTCATTTAAAGAAAGCGGGGGGAAAAAAAGTCGATCAAGGTTTGTAGACGCACGGTTTCTTCGCTAGCGAATGCAACACGCACGCGAGTCTTTCCGAATAGTACGCTAGGGGGCACGTCGTGAACATAATTCACGCGATCGCCAAGGCGTAGCTCACCGAGTAATTAATTGCAATTTTGAGGGGAACAGAGTACCAGGCAAAAAACCGCGCCAGCGAGCGTGGCCTGCAACCTAGTTAGTAAACCTACCGCTAGATGGCGCAAGCTTGGGCGCGCACGCGCGCGCTCGGCTATGAAACGACCGAAACGACCTTTATGAAGCCATCGCTGCGAGCTGTTAAACGGCCTCCTTATCTCATTTATGATCTTTATTAAATGAGCCGACCGGGCGTGCACAAAAAAGCAGCCAAGTAGTTTTCCGGCTCAGATAATGCCCTGTAACTTTTTGTTTTTCCTCTCATTTTTAGGGCGAGTGGGATGACAACAATGCGCGATGCCTGTAGATTCGTTTTGGCAGCAATTAGCAGACGACGCTGGCGTCGTGTAGCCTCTGCAACTTTTCCTAATGAAGTAATCAGAGTGTGAAAGATGAACGGCCCATTGGATGGGCGATGTAATTACGGCAATTAGGGCCAGGTAGCGACTGAAATGGAAACGGGAAGCCGTGTGCGTTGGCGCGTCTGTAGTATATTTCCTTACACATCCTCTAGGGAGCTGTACACCCCCCCCCCTTGTTTTTCTGAAGGCACTCCCTTAACTCGCAACGACTCCTCTCTTCTCAATGCCCCCCTCCCCTTCCCTCCCCTAAAAACTTAGACCCCCCACCATTAATTTCAATCCCTGCGCGTCTGCAATGTTATTTATGCACCCGCTTCGTGCGTTCGTTATCTATAATGAGAAGTGTGATTACGAGTGGCACATATAATTGTGCCCAGCTTTCCCCGACCTCAGCACTCGTATTCAACGCTTTGTACTTTCACTGAAAACGGGCGAACAGAAAAAAAAAAGTCCACTATTGGCGTCCGTTGACCATGAGGTCAGCCGTCTGCTTCGTGTCAGGAATCGTCGGAATATACCCTTTTCAAATGTGCGCGCCGTTTTGTAGCTGCGCCGTCAATACACCCTTTTCGAAATTCAGTGCCATCTGGTGACTCAAAATGCAGTTTCACTTTCGAAAAAAAAAACTAATGGCGGTTACTAAACTGTATTTCGTCGGGCGGCGTCACTGCCCCACGTCAATGGCAGATAAGAATTGGTTTTTCGATTACCTCATAACTTTTTCTTCGTTTGTTTTAGTTTCGATGGTGTGAACATAAGAACTGGACGGTCGAAAGCGGTGACTTACAAGCCCCTCGATTAAATTTCCACCATCAAAAAGGCTTTAGAGCCAAACTAGTGCCAAGAGGTTGATTGTACCACACTCCAAAACAAAACGCTTATGCAACCGTTGTACCTAAATCGTGCGTCGCATTGACGTCCCGAACATACATGCCTTGATCACGTATCCTCCGCTTGGAAGCTTATAGTATAGTTTTTTCAACTTCTTCCTTCGTCGGCCTAAGGCCTCCATTTAGTGTGGCACAGATGCTATATAGACAGCGGTGAGATTGGCCAAAGTGGCAAGACTGAATTTCTAGAAGGTTCTATTATCCGAGTACGCCGTTGTTTCGGCACGTACCCTGAACATATGTATTTGACACGAAGGTTGCGTCGGTGTTCGGCGATGGCACAGATCCAATCGCACGTTTCATCCATAAGGAATGGCGACCGTCAGTTTTGCAGATGAAGTCATCAGTCATTTTTAGAGGCTGACGGGCGCGTGAGAAGCGCATTTATTAAGGCTCGTTCATACAGTTGCGTTTTACTGTGTTAAGACCGCTTGCGTCGAGCTGTTGCTATGGCGACCCCTTACGAAGAGCTAATGGAGAGGCACTGTGCGGCACGACGCAACGCAGCGCCACGCAGTCGACGCAACTGCCTGAAACATATTTTAATGCGAAAGCATTAACTGTCCCATGGAGCGAGCCGACGTCATCAGCTTTGAAACCGCGCCAAACGGCACCTTAATTCTCCAAGTGAAGCCAGCTCCCAGCTATGAAACCACGCGAAAAGCCTAGCCAAACGGCACCCAGTTTCCCCGATCCCAAAGGAGCGCAGTAAAGCTGATGGATTTCGGCTTCGGTCCCATTGGCTGGCACGCGTCGGCAAGGCTTTCACTGGCCGCTGCGCATCAGTTTCAACGACCGCCACCCCATGGCGCTGCGTGTCCGTCAGCGCGCCGCTAACACGAAACGTCCAAGGTCAGACAGCGAGGAGAGGGCGCGCTCTGCCGTCGACACCAATACGCTGCAGACGAAATAAGGGAGCGGGAGAATGACGCGCATGCTTTCGCATTCACAACTCATAAGAAGTGCTTACGTGTACCTCGAACCTTTTAATTAATTAGCCGAATGATTGTTACGATTAGCCCCCTATACTATTCCCCCTACCCGTATGATTTACCTGCACAAACCGCACTACTGTACCGCAAGTAAAACACGAGATGTTGCGCCGCCGCTCTTTATGGCGTGGGTTACGCGCCCTTCTGTACGATGGTGGCTCTTCGGAATCGGAATATTTACCACTAATACAACAAGCAAAGGCAGCCCGAGCTTGCTCGCGCGTATAATTACTGGCGTATTTTGATAGCTCTTTTGTTTATAAACGATTTATTCGAAGATCGTGTATCGACGGGTGTGCCGCGCTTGTCGACAAGTGAAAACAAGTACTTGGAAGTGGGCTTGATGTGAATGCGATGGAGTAGATTGGGGTTTCAGTACATCGAAATCCGCAAAGAAATGAAGACACCGAACTCTGGACACCTACCGCCATCTATGAGCGACGGCGGCAAGCCACTTACCTGGTTGCAGCCGTCGCTCATAGATGGCGGCAGCCTTTCCACTCTGCCTTGCCGACTTGCGGCCGGACATTACTTTCCATTGTACAGCTCTCCTGGTCTTCCTTCTTCACCAGAGTGGAAAGGCTGAACGTTTTGTTTTTCTCCAACGCGATCGACGAGTACATATATGCTTGTGCGTTGACTACGGACGACTTCGGTCGTTTGTACATTTTGCCGAATGGATGGGACGACGGACTTCGCCGTGGAGCCCGTCGTGAGTGACGGCACGATTGAAGCTCTCTTCGACCAATGAGAAATTACAAATGGTTACATTAAACTAGGATTCCTATTATATGCAGTATCGGCAGTCAATTTAGGAACTATTTTAGACCAAGTTACAGTTAGGACAAGCTTTTTTTTTAAATCGCGAGCTCTTTGTTTATTCCAGACTTGTGCCTATCTTAAATACTCTACTCCACTCAAGATACTTTATTTCAAATTTGAAGTATCTTGGTATCTTGCAAATACTTTTAATCGAGAGTATTCGATACTCTATTTTAATTACATTTCTGAGTATCTTGTACTCATTATCTCAAATAAATTTTTGACATTCCGCCATTTTCCGAGCTTTTCGGTATGAAGTGGCGTGGTCGTGGCACGACCAAACGTGAACATCTTTTAGGCAACCAAATCCTGTTGCTAGCTCCAATTAGCTACCGTGACTTTGATTGAGCTCGTGAAAACATCGCTTTTTTGCCGAATGTGACTCATATTTCAGCATAAAGTGCGTACAATGAAAGTTTTCCCCTCGCCTTCCCAAAGGCGCCTTTTGTTTTCTAGAGTTTCCCCAAAAAAATCCTCAAACAAAAGGGGTGGTTTTACGGAAGTAAAGATGGCCAGACTGAGGCACAACGCAGTCCGGGAAAGAACCTACCGCAACAATGCAGACTTGAGTTTCAAGAAAATAACAAATAGAAGAAAATGAGAAGTGGACACACACAAAAAAAATACATTTTTGTTTTGCTTGTTGTATATTTGACCCCGCTACAACAAAACGTCGGTTTTCTTTTTTTGTCGTTAGTCTGTCATTTATTGCTCTTCTGAACACTGTCTGTAAACGAACATTAACAAGCAGAGAACAGGACAGGAAATGAACTACGAGCTGGATGACCACTCAAAATGCCAACAAAGCGTCCCCCAACGTTGAGTGCCTCCCTGAACGCAACCTACTTGAAGAAGGTGCGACCACTGCCGTGGCTATTATGTGGGTCCTCTTTGTTATCCATTCACTCATATCCGTATCCCAAGTTCGTTTATAGTGAACTCCCCATATAAGGAATATGAATTGTAGTTAAACGACGCTTCAAGGTGCGCCGCAGGAGGTGACATTCAGCGATGTCACTATTGGCGAGGCGCTCTGTCCCGTTTGTTGTCCCCACACGTCGGTGTTTACCCAACACAAGTCCTGTGCACATGCCCACAGGCCTTGTGGGAATGTCCAGTCAATGTCATCTTCTTGAACAATGCTGCCTGCGTTGTTCATGCAGGCCAGAATGGTAACAAAAACCCCTTCCTCCCCCTCACCTGAGAACACGAACTCCGGCCGACGCTGACGCCGCATTCGGTCATGTCAGCCGAGCGCCGAGTCATCGTATTTGTTGTCCCCATTCGTGAAGTTCGAAAGTTAACCGCTTGGGGCGCCACGGTCTGATCTCCTCCCCAGTAGCTAAAACGACCTCTTTTTTTTTTTTTTTTGTCCCAGAAATGTTTTGTAACATGCATCAGTGATATTGCCACGTGCGTTGCAGAGCGAGCGCGTGGCCGAAATAGCTGCCGCGCTTGGCTCTCGCGCGGAGGCTCCAGGTTCGATTCCAGGGAGCGGACTCCTCTTTTATTTATTCTTTCAACTTGACATTCTCGTAAGTTCGAGAACCTTGTCTGATCGAGTTACGAATATTCTACGCGCCGAACGCTCTACGCCGAATGTTCCAGAAACCCACGCGGGTACAAAAGGTGCTCCGCGTGGCGGTACGGAGTCAGTCTCGCCCCAGCGCTTGATCCTGCTTATTCACCGACATCGACGCCTGCGATGCTAGCCTTTCTCTATTTTGTTTTGGGAACAAGTTCGCCCCATTTAAACATTTAGTTTCTTCAGTTATTCGCCGCCTCATCATTTGT
Organism: Ixodes ricinus; assembly: GCA_037355805.1. Classification (NCBI taxonomy): domain Eukaryota; kingdom Metazoa; phylum Arthropoda; class Arachnida; order Ixodida; family Ixodidae; genus Ixodes; species Ixodes ricinus. The sequence continues at coordinate 87,552 of JAZHYW010001728.1, read as the reverse complement.
CATTCGTAACAATATCCTGCTCCTTATAGTTGGTCTGCATAAAATAGCCCTACGATGTTTTTTTCTTTCTGTTTTGTGTTGTTGAGTGCTAATAAACCATTCTGATAAACCAGATTTGCGCAGCTGTATAATTGTTGTTGTCAATGACGTCGATACAAATTCAGCCATGCGGAAGTATCTTCAAACGTAATTGAATTACATTTCTAAGTACTTGTACTCTACTCAAGATACTTTACAGTGAATGTAACTTGAGTATAGTATTTTAAATACTTTATGAAGCAGGTATTTAGTAACTTAAATACTTTTATCGAGTATTTTGTCCATCACTGGACTTTAACCTAATCGCAAATTTTCGTTGACAAGAAGTATTCTCACAAATGTGAAGCTCACTCTAAAATCGTCCGAAGAACTCGGCGCCTGCACGGACCGACGTCAAATTTTCATCAAAGGTGTATTTTAGTGGTGGATTTCACGATTCTGAAATTTGAAAAAAAGTAGCTGCATTCATGTGAAAAATGAAATTAACTACTTGCCGGGGTCAACGGCGTACGTGTTCAGGGACTAGAGTTGTTTGAGAACGCCGTTGACCCTGGCAAGTTTGTTGGTCTCGTTTTTCACAAGGCAAAATTCCCCACTAAAATACATCTTTGGTGAATATTTGAGACCTCTACAGGCAGCCATCGATTCCAGAGCGAGCCTCGGAATTTATGTCACCCCACTTCAGGCTACAGTTGTGTAAAACTGTATAAATCTTGAAGAAAAAAATTACACCATCTTCCCGAGGGGAATTATGGGGTGGTGCGGAGCATCGCGGATCGTAATTATTTTAGTCCCTTCTTGACTGATTTCTTTGGCCTGCCGGATTTGGGCTGCGGCAACGCGAGCGGCCGAGAAACGCTAGCAGACGACAGCCGCAGAGTTGCGGGGGAAAGCCCACCCCACTGGAAAGCCCTGGCGTGGCGCTGCGACCCGCGCGCCCAAAAAACTATCCTCCTTTCACTCTCCGGGAACGCGCGCAGCGCGCTACCGCTGCTTATATTCACACTTGAAGGAGAGGAGGACCAGAGGAGAGGTGCGCATGCGCGCGCGGTGAGAGAAGCGAACGCCCGCGAAGTGCACGCAGCTGGTGGAGAAAGAGAGAGCGGAGAGAGTAACGCGCAGCTGTTGGAGAGGGAAGAGAGAGTTGCGCATGCGTAGTGTGAGGCGACGACGCCGACGCCGCGGGACATAGACGCCGCGCAGAGATGCTCCGCATCTAAAAAAAAGTCGGCTATAATTCTTTTATTTGGTGTATCGCGCCTGAAGAGAATGCTGCAAACTAATTTGTAAAAGAGAGAAAAAAAAAGAGGGAGGAGGGAGGGGGTTAAAAGCATACCGTGTTGCAAAGGTTCCTCCGCCCCATATCTTCGGCACAGACCAGAAAGCGTGGCCCCGGAAACTAATTTGTTTGCAAAAAAACACTTGCCAGAAAGCACGTTTTCGTTGTACCAGACGCTCGCGCCGTTCTTCGCGACGCTGCACCAAGAACAATTCGTGCCTCTCAAATACATGGTTTGCACTGAGCGCGAACCTCCTGCAGCGTGCATTTTGTACCCCAGTAGTTGATTTTATCAGCAAGAACAAAATCGCAATGACCACCAGCATAAAGTGCGACGACGCCATGTGCAAACAATGTTAAACAGTTCAACCTTCTGGTGAAATCCGATGTTCGCAACGCTAGCAATAGGTGTCCCAGTTGTAAAGTTGTGCACAGGCGCGGATCCAGAACTCCGTTTTGGGGGGGGGGGGGGGGGGAATTTGTAAGGTATGCTAATCTCCCATTCTTTCGTGTGCACCGGGGGTCCACCCATGTCAAATTGCCCTCCGAGAAGGGGGAGGGGGGGAAGTCGACTTGGTTTGGGGGGGGGGGCGGCGGCTGCCCCCCCCCCTTGGATTTGCCACTGGTTGTGCAGTATATATAGCAGTTTCGCGATGATATACGACAGCCTAATGAAATGTTAGAGCGCTTGACTAATAAAGCACAGAGTTGTAAATTGAGGGCCCAAAACAAGTGCATGTAAAAACGGAAGAAATACTGCCTCCTGAGGCAGTATTTTGCGAAGTTTCCGAGGGCATGCAAGCAGATAACCAAATGTAATTTATTTTAGGGGTTCTAAAAATCTGGGTCCGTCCTTTGCGTTATTTATGCTCAATTTGGAATATAATTGCATGCATCCCTATGTATTTCTTTTTGCAGTAAGGCGTTCTGTATGGAATTATTTAGAAAAATACCATTTATTATCTGGCTCTTTCTGCGCAATTCCTAATTTCCTTCCGGTGTATCATGTGAGCACAAAGTACTTTTTGGCATATCCTGTAACCTGGTGTTTAAGACTGCCAAACAGCGAACAAAAAACATGTTTCCGTGAACTACACAGCTGGCGTATTTGCAAGTAGCATCCTCCCTTGTCGGCCTGAAGCAGTTATGTGAACAGAGTCAAATTTATTGATGAAAAATATGTTTAATTACTGACTGAACTTTTGACAACATAAATCAAGGGACGATCCCCTTAAATATATACATCACAGCTTTCGTAAATATGCACCCCGAATTATCGTAAATATGCTCCGCAAATCTTTTCCGCCGTTTTTATCCTCGATAGGCACGTGTCTAAGTAATTTGGAAGAGCCTTAAACAATTTTTTTTCTTCCGATTTTGAAGTTAATTTAACGAACTGCGTATTTCTGAGACATATGTAACTTCTCAAACTAATAAAAGTCCGTTACTGTCTCTTTTATATGATGAACAGAAGTTTTATGTGTCCGTGGTCGATCCCCACCGCTGCCCACTTCGATCTGGATGAGCATCGTACCGGCGTGCGGTCTGAATCACTACTGTTAAAGGAGCTGTGTAACAGTTTCAGTGCTTTGCTTAAATAATTTGAGAGTTGGTGTCTCGACCTTTCTGAGTAAGAACAAAAACCGCTTTCGCCTGCAAGTCCTAGCTTTTATTGTTTAAAAATGGACAGATTAGAACTTTCGGCACCTCTCAACTCTTTCACCATCTTCCAGGAGCCACGTGCGCTGTAGGCGTCAATGGGGTTTGCGCGGGGGGTTCCGGTGAAGCTCTCTCTCTAGAGCAGGGTGTAAGATAGACAGGTGGGGAAACGAGAGGCCAAATGAGCGACCCGATTGTGTACCCCCGGGTTTCTCTTTTCCTCTGGCGCCATCTATGTGGAGCACCGCGAACTCTCACTCCGGGTGGCCGACCAAGTGGGGCGACCGGTGGCGACCGGCGGCTAAACTGACGGAAATTTTTTTTTCTTCTCGCCGCAGCGCCATCTGTCGCAAATCGGGGCACCCGCAAGCAGACGAGTACGCAATCCGGTCACGGCGCTGCGGTGAGGCTTCTATGGGCCCGTTTCCCCACCTGGCTATCTTCACCCTGCTCTAGAGCCATCAGTGAGCAGCGAGAACTCATCCGCTCGCGACCGCGTGCTGGCGGGCGCAACCGGGTAAAAGGAGGAAAGTCTCATCCGGGGTCCGTCCCCCTCCGGCTTGTGGCGGCCAGAAGAGCTGACGGTTTGGTGGACGTGGGATGGGTGCCGCCACTAAAACTCCGTATAATAAAAAGTTTTGTCGATGATACCAGGTTTTTTGACACATTTATATTTATGTTGGAACGACAAGATAATATAGAAAAGTTCACCTTTTATCGAGGCAGGTATTCGCACAACTTGCTATCTTTCTACAAGACGTCATGACGTCATGCCGCGTGTTTCTCATGGCGGCCGCTCGGGGGCGGATCCAGAACTCCCGTTTTGGGGGGGGGGGGGGGGGGCGAAAAATTTGTAAGGATACTATTTTCCCATTCTTTCTCGTGCACAGGGAGGTCCGCCCATGTCGAGATTGCCCTCCGAGAAGGGGGAGGGGGGGTCGGCTTGGTTTGGGGGGGGGGGGGGGGGGCGGCTGCCCCCGGTCGTCCCCCCCCCCCTTAGACCCGCCACTGCCGCCGCTCGAGGCTGCAGGTCGGGGGATATTCTAGATATTTGCCTCGCGATTACGCGGCGGGATCGCAGCATTTTGAGGAAGGTGTTTTCTGTCCTTTGTGACAAGATGAACAATGTCAAAAGTAGAAGATGCCAATTCTTTCAACATTAAAACCGTTGAAGCTCCTTTAAAGGGCAACTCCGGCCAAAACTCAAAATGAAATAAACTACTGGTATCGCTGCTAGTGACACAAAATACGACCCCAGCCAAAATATTACGTCCGTGGGACGCCGCATTCTCAACTAATGCCGATAATAAAAATGCGACCCGCCGCGGAGCCGCTGCTCCTTAGCGGGCGGCCAGCGGGTTGCCGATCGCTAAAGCAACATTGGGCCGTGACGTCAGTATCGTTCTCTTTTTTCCTCCGGTCCGGGCGTTGCGCGGAGTGCGCCTCTTTGAGCCGCTACCACCGCTACTTCGGCTTGTGATTAGCGTGTTTAGCCGTTGCTTTTATCTGTAGCCCGTGTAGCTTCGGTATAGCTCTTTGTTTATTTGCTTGTGAGGAGCTCCAAGACTCGTTTTAGCAAGCAACTCAGTGCGCCCAAGAGTGCCCAGCTGTTCCTCGAAAAGATGCCGAGCGTAACTTGTAGCGCTGTGGGCTGCTCAAACAACCCGCTGCGCAACCCCGGAAGTGCTTTTCACAAGTTTCCAACGGACCGGAAATTGGAGAAGGTGTGGGTGAACGCTCTTCGACGAGTGGACTTTGGACTTCGGCTTTTACGCGCCCGAGGAAAAGAACTAAAAAACAGGCGTGTACAGCCCAGCACACGTGTTCCGGGCGCCGCAGCCCGCGCCGGGGGGCCTCAAAGCTTCGTGTCTGGGACCAGGGGCGGATTTACAGGGGGGTGTCCGGATGTCCCTGACCCCCTCTTGATTTCTGCATGTGTAAAATTTAGGGGCGTAAAACGAAGGAGAGGGGAGGGGGGTTCCTCGGCTTATATGGTACGCCGACCAACACCTGACCCCCCCCCCCCCTCAGGAAGGTCCTGCATCCGCCCCTGTCTGGGACTGACCTACAGCAGCGCGAAAGCGAGAGCGCCCCCAGTACTGTACGTCACTGGCAGCGCGGCGTGAGATCAACGCCGCTCTATCCACGAAGCTCCGATGACAATTTAGGCCTAGTGACAAGTACAGGAAGACCGCACACACGGAACAGCCGCCGAGTACGGCACCGAACAGGGTTCACTCGTTTTCCAGTCGCTAGCTTTTGGGTATACAAGCGACGAGTACGGCATAGCGCACGCACGGCGGCAGCCGCCGGGTACAGCACCGCACGGGATCGCGGGTTTTCCAATCGCTAGTGTGCAATATTTGGTGTGCAATGCTGTCAAAGCTGCTGCGCGAGCGCGTGGCTTCATCTTTGGTTTTGTTTGCGCGAGAACGTGTGCAAATTATGAGACTAGATCAAGCCCCATGCTCGCGCCACCAGCACTGACCTTTGCGCCGCACACAGAACAGTCGGAGTGCCAACTTTTTTTTTTAGTGGGGGGGGGGGGGGCCAAGCAGACCCCCCCCCGCGGGCCGGGGGGCTGTGCCCTTGGTATTCCTTGGGCGCCGCCGGCCATAAAGCCCCTACATGCTTTAAGAAGTAGCGCAAGGTGCGTCTGATGCACGAGGCACGTGAGGCGCTTGGGAAGGTCGTGGTGGCACAGCGCCGCACTGCGCTAGATTTCCAGACGCCATGTTTTTTCCCGGAAGTGGCGCGCGGCACGTGTCTTGATGATTTCCACAGCAATGAATGGCGCCACTTTTCCCAGGAAAGAGGGCTTTAGCCGGCCAGTGTTTGCCCTGCACGCTGGCGGCTGTTTCAGGGGAGCAAAGCGCCCCCCTTGCCCCCCCCGGTTGGGCCGCCCATGGAAACAGAGTATACATATGCTGGATAACTACCACGTATACAGAATGAAAACAAAATCCAGCCCACCTCCTATCTTAAGACGGCTAGCGCAACAGACGTAGGTGCCGTTCGGCCTGCGTACTCGTTGAACGGGAACGGTCCTGACGTCACGTTCACATAGCGGCTGGCTCATTTCCAGTCTTGCCGGGCCCTCGAGCGGCTAGTTTCGGTTTTGTTGGCCACGCCCCAAACAAAACTTTGGGGCGTCGTATCTTTAAAACTACGCATAATAACGAGAAAAAATTACACCTTGCAATTTGGGAACGCTGACTGCACTAAAAACAGTCACAATCCCAAAATCGAAAGTATGGACTGGAGTTGCCCTTTAAAGACCCCAGGCTAGTTGTTGATGTACTGCATTGGCTAAATTTCTCATCTACAGCTGGGAAACAAGTCGCCCATTGAGGCAGACTAAGTTCTGGGCTGCATAAACATCCACCTGGAGGTCCAATTTAAACCGCATGGTTTTGTTTGGACGACGCACCCAGTGCACCACTGTTTGTTGTACTGGCCGCAGTGAGAAAGGGAAAAATGCGTAGTAGTGAATGGGGAGGCAGAAATAGTTCCTTTGTGGGATTGTTGAGCGACTTCGAGCGGGAAAATAAAAGTTCAGCGTCAAGACACACCGCCGACACTGTAGCGCTGTTACTCGAGACCTTTCTCAAATAAATAATTTTTGGATAACGCTGTGCCGAAAATAATCCCTAGAGAAGGGGAACAAGAGGGACAAAGGACAAACACAAATCTCCAAACACAGCTAGGTGACTGGTGCGCGACCGAAAAAATCAGCCTGGTCCGGGTATCGAAACCGGGACCTCTCCATTTCCAGTGGAGCGCTTTATCAACTGAGTTAACCAGGGGTTAGACGTCAGTAGAGCAAACAAGTTTTATCAGCTGTTACCAGTCTAACACCAACAAGGGTGAAAGGCTTGCAATTTAAGGTTATGATTATAATGCAATTAAATGCAAAGGTGCATTTAACCAACCGGTTTTCGGTTCTACCAACTGAGCGACAAAGGTTAGCTCAGTTGGTAGAGCGCTCCACTGGAAATGGAGAGGTCCCGGTTTCGATACCCGGAACTGAAGGATTTTTTCGGTCGCGCAGCAGTCAGCTAGCTGTGTTCGTCCTTTGTCCCTCTTGTTTTCCTTCTCCAGGGAATATTTTCGCCACTCTTGTCCAGCTCGCTTGCACCTTTGCATTATAATCATAACGCTGTGCCGTTTGATACGCAGAATATATTCCGAGAATGTTGACACTTGCTAAATTTCGTGTCAGAGTCCTTTTTGTTCTAGATCGATAATCGCGTGATTTGTGCGCGTAAAATATGCATGTCTTTCGGCTATCTTCTCTCCCAAATTATTTTCGAGAGCGAAGCGGTTTGTCGATTGACACGGCTGAGCGGGCAGCACCATTAAAACTCATGGTAAAATAAAACACATTGCAGTCGTATTCACTTTGTCGTGCGCATACCAAAAAAAAAAAAAAGTTGTTTTAAATGTGACACAATGCTTTCTCAATGTCCTCAACAAAATACATAAAAAAAAATCAAAATATTTGCTTGCTCTCCAGCAGTGTTGTGCCCGTTACCGAAAAAAGTAACAAAATAGAGTTACTCGTTAGTTTGGTCAAAATTAACGCGTTATTGAGCTACGTTACTTTTTTACAAACGTAACAATATACCGTTACCGTTATTTAAAAAAAATAACGAACGTTACTTTTGTGTTAGAGTACGTACTACTCGGGGAAAAATGAAATGCGAACAGAGGAGCGCGTGGCTTGCCGCACAGGCTGCGCGCACCTGGAAGTGAGCCTAGGGGCGAGGGTGCGTGGCCTACTCCGATGTGTTCACGCCCTTCGCTCGGCACTCCCCAAGCTTCGGCAGTGCGCCTCCTCAGTGCGCTGAAAGCTGTCACCGCTATCCTTGTCTGCTCGGCGCGTGGGCCGAGCTTCTTCGCACCGCACGCGCTGAGCCAGCAAAGATAGCGGTGATAGTTTTTCACGCGCACTGACGCGACACACTGCCGAAGCGGAGAGCGCCGACAACTTGAACACAGGCGTAGGCCGCGCGCCCTCGCTCCTAGGCTCGCTTCCAGGTGGCGCGGCTGCACGGCAAGCCCGCGCTCCTCTGTTGCATGTCATTTCTCGATATGCATATGTTGGCAGCATGCGAACGGGGACTGCTGGAACACAACCAGCCAACCAACACCCCTCATCTTTACGCCGGTTTTAGTGACAGTCAGGTTCATACTACTACCAGAGTCTGATTTACTTCACTATGTGGAACAGGACACCGGTTACCAGCACTCTTTACAGGTTTAAAATTTTTTTATATTTTTATTATGACCTTAGGGAAGTAAAGACTAATCAAGCGAAAGATTCTTCTGTGCACAAAAGTGGGTCAGGAACTTGCAGGCAGCGAGGGGGAGAGCGAGTAAAAATTCCACAAAGGGTATTTCTTTTTTTGTAACCAGAGAAACGAGCAAATCGCTTCGCCACTAGCTGTCCCGTTTTAAACAGATGTCTCTCTCTCCCCTCCTTCCCCCCCCCCCCCGCTCTCCACCTCTGCTGCACAAAGCAGAGGGGGAAGAGGAGGGAGGGGGAGGGGCTGTAACGCAGTCGTTCGTTCAAACCTTGTAAATAATAACACATGAAAAAAAAAAAAGGAGGGACAAGCGGAATTAGCTGGTAGCCGAATCTTTTTTTTCGCCTTCGAGAAGCGAGATAGTGTCGCCTTTTAACGGATGTCTGTTTTGGTCAGAAAGGTTTTTTTTAAAGTTTACTGTGACGAATGTTGGTTCCGTTCAGCGATAAGCTTGTGCAAGATTTTGAGAGGGATGGGTGAATAGATGGACTGATAAGTGGAAACCACCGTTTTAGGAAATCAAATGTTCAGAAGCCTTAGCAGCAAGATACGGCATTGCGTGCTCGAGCGCAAGTAGTTTCCCCTCGAGTATAGAAGCTAGATCCTCCATTGAGCTTAGTGACCTAAATTAAGTTCCCCTAACGTCTCCAGTTTTATGCACAAGATTGCTATTCTAAACGTTAGATCAGGCGTCGTGATCCCCAAATACCTAATGTATTTCAGCAGTTTTGGTCAAAAGTAACGAGTAACGTAATTTGATAGCCGATACCGTAAAAAGTAATGTAAATACTTTACTCGTTAGTCATTCAGAATACCAACGAGGATGTTACTGCGTTAACGAAAATGTAACACGTTACCAGTAACGCCGTTACTAGTAACGCGTTACCTCCAACACTGCTCTCCAGTGGTGGGACGTTACAAATGGTAGACTTTCAGGTCGCAGAGGTAGTATTAAACAGAGTACATTGAGCGTTTTTGCGTGCTTCTCGGTGAATGAGCTTCCAAGCATTATTTTCCCACCATCCAACATCTTGTAATCAGTTGGGAACGTGGTTTACTGCACACTTTGTACCATTTCTGGAGTCGCACTTCAGTGTTGCCAGTAGGGGCTCTCGGTTCGAGAAACGCGTAGAGAACGAAATTAAAAAGCTCAATAACTTTGCAATGTTTTTTTTACTTTGTTTTTTCTTTTCACACAATACTTGGGGGACTGGTACAGCCGTCAATCAATCAGCGTGTTGAGCCAATTTTGAGCTAAATTGGAGGCCATAAAAAATTGCTAGAGTACCCCTTTAATTAACGTCATTGGGCAAATGGAAGCCAGCTCTATAAAACAGCTGGCAGTTATACAACTGCCACAGTCATTTTCAGTAACAAAATGGAGATCACAATCGCTGCTTCTTATGTTGTAACAAGATCACATCACTTCTAAAGCTACTGCATTATCTGTCACTTCTTGGGTACCACTGGTGAGAGAAAAATATGGTTCTAATTCAGCTGGAGTTCTCAAAACTACACCATCTCACCTGTTGCAAAATCAAAGGTGCCAAACTTTATTTGTAAATCTTTTAAAGACAGTGAGATAATACATCTTCCATCTTGAACATATTTTTTAAATGAAGCTTAAGGAATTTGCTGGCAAAAGCAAAAAAACAACAACATTGGAACTGCTAGATGGTTGTGAAATCTAAGATTGCGCAGCAGGCTCACATTAAGCAGAGCACTTACTTACAAAGCGAAAAGAAACAACAAAAAGCTTTCAGCACCCAGAAAATATATTCACACGCCTGGTTTATTGAAGAATCTAAACAAGAGCAACCAAAAATGTGAAACTCCACACAGTGCAAAACTTGACCCCTCCCAATTGCAGAAGTCCTTGAAAGTGGAGAAGGCACAGAAATCCCTTCCTCCAGCAAGAACATGCCAGCTCTCCTCTTTCACAAACAAAAGTAAGCCCTGCCAAAACACCCGCAAACAAACAGTGTCCCCATGTTTCTGCCCAAATAGCTCCTATCCCTCCCTCCCTACCTTAGTCATACGAGAAAATCTATGGTATTGCATTCTCGATATCTTTAGATGCCGACACCAGGGCCCCTGCAAACCCCGAGCAAAGACTCAGCAGGGCCTCAGTGAAGAACTTCTACACTTTCACACCATGCTACAGCACACGTGAAGGACATCCATTTAGGGATGCTCGGGCGACAGCACAATGCCAAAGCCCGTGAGTCGACGTAGGAATGGGAACATGCTTTTAATTCAATGATGATGGTGTCGTCCTTCCCAGGACGAATGAGGAAAAGTGGTCCGTAGGCTGTACGGACACCAGCAAAGTTCTGCAGTCCGACACAGGAAACTGCACCAACTGGTGTTGCACAGCGATCCAGTACCTTACCTACTACAAAGAAAAAGACAAGCGTGACTCTCAAGATGAAAAACCCATTTCAGTCTTTCCAGGGAACCTAACTTGAACAAGCAGTTGTAACATTCCCAAAGGTTCGCTCGAGGGGATAGCTGGGAGGTACGGTGGCGGCGCACTGGTCCTGGAGGGATGACGATCAAATGGACGCAGTTCATTGTCTTAAATGATGATACGATAAGGCGCGGTACCCCAAACTTGTTGTCACGGCGCAACACAGATATGTACCAAGCAAGCCACGGATGATAGCAACTGGCTCGCCTTGCACGGCGCTGATGGCAACAAAGTCTCAATCTCTGGGAATGATGAGCCTAGGGGTAGTTCCTTGCCCTCCAGCGGCGACGCATCGAGGCGCGCTTCACCTCACGGAGGCGACGACACACCGGGACAGTGATGCGGGCTGCTGAAGAGCGTCCCGTTGGCGTCTTTACTTGAGCAGGATGCTGGAAGGTTCGCTGAAGGGCCCGAGCCTGTTGTGGATGTCCACGGCACGCACGGCGAAGTGGTACTTGTGTCCTTCCACGAACTGAGTCAGCGTGCATGCCATGGGCAGGGGCAGTGCCCGCACGTCGCCCACTTTCTTCCAGTGCGAGGTGGCGGGGGGGCCACCGGTCTCCTGGTAGGCGTACAGCTGGTACGTCTGGATCTCGGCATACAGCGAGTTGAAGGTCATGTTCCAGGAGAGAACCAGGCCTGCTCCGCGGAAGGACGAAGCAAAACGGCGTCAAGCAATCCGAGGCGCTCCGCCAAAGTACGGCGCAAGTTTAGAACGGCTGCGGCGTCAAAGCAATGCAAGTTTAGAGCTTGGTCATGACCTAGCACGAACGAAATAGCTTGTCACTGCAACGCTACAATTCTTTGGCGTCGCTGGCTGGCAACAAACAGGTCTGTTCATTAGCAAGTGCTACAGGTATTAAGTCAGGGAGCGGAGTTGGAGTGATGTTAGTAAAGCGCCGTTCACACACTTGCAACCGAATAGGACATAAAGAGACAAGACCGGTTTTAAGTCTCTTGCGATGGCGTAGGACCTGAAGTGCTGCTGCAGAGCACGTCCTACGCTGCCGCAAGAAGCTTAAAACCCTGTCTTGTCCTTCTAGATTGTTTCTAGCCTGCAAATTCACCTGCAATCATTCTGGGAAGATGTACAAGCAACAAAGCTTAGAGATCTAAGAAAAAAAAAGCAATGCGTGGGATTTGTTGTAAGCTAGTTTTGCACTGCAGAGTTAAAATTTATATAATTTCTCTCCCTCAAACTATTTACCAGTACAATTTGCGGGCGTCGCACGACAGTTGGTCTTGCACATGACAGTTGGTTTTACCTGAGACGAATTCTTGCATTGCATCGTAATATGAAAGGTATTTGTGCGGTTTCAGTTTTGAGCCACAGGACGTACCAACTTGCAACCCCAATTGAATTTCTAGCTAACCCTACCACACCACTGAGACGAGCGGGCACACCCATACAGTCGTCAAAAACCACGACGGCACACTATCTCCCGGCAGCAAAAAGGCAGCACACTCGACGGGACAGACAGAGTGCAGGAGAGAAGAGCAGCAGAAGAGAAAGCAACTGCAATCCCCCGGACAACACGGCGCAGGCCAGTTCTGAGCCAGCGCAAGCGAAGCCGCCAGCAACATGCTACAGTGACCACAACCACGCCTCCCGCTCAAAACAATGAAACCAAACAAAGACCCTGGGAGGTGAAGGAAAAAAAAAACGCAAGAAGAGACCAAAAAGTAGCGCCCACCACAAAGCAGGAGACGCCTAAATGACTGCCTCCAAGAGGGCTAGAGCAAGGAAAAGAAAACAACTGTTACAAAAAAAAATTAAAAAAAAAAACAGAAACCGGAGAGGTGCACGAAGCGTGTGCCGATGCCTCAGACCACTGAGTCACCAGCCGATGAGTCACTGCAGCATGTTGCGACGGCCGTCGCTTCCCAACCTCCGCCATGGCAAAACTAAGCAACGCTTTCTCTCTCCAGGGCCAAGCGTGTTGTGTGTGGCTGCAACTGGTGTCCGTGTTCGAAGGGAGGTTTCCGCGAGTTCCCTTCCTCCGGATCTGTCCGGAGCCCTTTTTCGTGGCATTTCGCCTTTGACGGGAACACCGTAAAAAGGTAGACGACGTTCCGAAGCGTTGCGGTGCCTTCGCAACACGTTCACTGGAAGCCGCGATCGCGCCGACCCAAACCGCCGCCGAAAATCGGACGCAGCGACGTCGCAACTCAGTGTTCTGAGGTATCGTGGCACAACGACTTCGCGCGAGAAATAAATAAAATGAAAAGAAAAGGAGCAAACAACTGAGGAAGCATTGTCTTTCGTTCTTTCTGGTGGCCGTCTCCTTTTCGGTCGCTTCTCCCTTCGAGGTGCGTGACGTGCATTTGGGCGGTCACAGGTACCTTTCGTGCGGAGCTATGGCTGCCGAGGCCGGTTGCGTGGAGCGACCAAACCTCATGTGTCGTTGTCTTGGCTCGTGGACGGTGCGTCGGTATTGAAGACGCCTTGGAAAAAAGGGGGACGGGGACATACGGGGGAACGTAAGGTTAGTCCGTAAAGGAGCACTCTGCGTTTTGATTCATGGTCCCCGGTTTGTCTCTAATTTCCCTAGACTCGCCAACAAACATATCTGAGCTGGAACCCAAAATACTAGGCCAAAATAATTATCTCTCACAAGGTTATTGAAGTTTCAATTTTGGTCCTCGTGAGGTTTCGTTACATAACAAAGTATCATAGCGTTTAAGGGGCACTACCTGAGATAGTCTAAAAGAGCATCCCTGCATAATGTAACATTGCATTCATTCCGTATCGCAGTGAGCATGTGGCTCATCTATCGAACCACGTGGAGTTAAAACTATCTAGCGTGCACACCTTTTATATTTAAATGCAAGAAGCAAACAATTTCAAGTTTAAAGAATTGCTACTTTCCCAAAACCGACAGATAAGATTTGGCAGAAGAAGACACTGGTTGAAACAAAATACAAAGCTCCACAGGTAATGGACATCATGAGAGACGTCAGCAAACAAAAGTGCAAGTTTCGATTAACCATAAAACGGTTGGGCCATTATTGGTAAAGAACGCAATTCTTTTCTGCACGTGACAATCGGACCTGTCGGTAGGTTACAGCTTAAACCAGGGGTCTCAAACTCATTCGAGTGTGGGGGCAAGATACAGTAGAACCTCGTTGATACGTTTTGAAGAAACCGCGAGAAAAAAACGTATTACCCGGGAAAACGTACAATCCAAACTCACCATTTTCAAGCACACAAAAAAAAAAAAAATAGTCGAGAATGAGATTGAACAGCGTTTAATACAGCGCTTCAATTGCCGAAAGCGTCTATCAGCTTCTGCCGGCAAGTGCCAGCAGAATCGTTCTGCGATGGCGTCATGGCTTCGCGAAAGCGACGCGCTTTCGCAACGCCATCGCAGAACGAAACGAAAAGGGCACGGGCTTCGGCGGAACGCGAAACCGAAGCTGCCAAAGAGAGCTGACAACGCAAAGAAAGAAACAAAGAAATGCCAGATTTGTTCATTTACTACAACCGCGCTACCGCTACTGCTCCCTTGTACGTCATAGTCTAGAGTTACTCTTGCGCACTCTTGCAAACGGTGCTTCCAGCCCTCGGAACAGTGCCTCAAAGAGCTTGCTGGAGTTACCGAGAGCGACCCATAATCACGTGTCTACTTCGGAAACGCTTGAAAAGTCGTAAGCGAACGTACTGCTGTGGTGTTGACAACTGAAGAGAACGTGCGCTCGCACGGGCGAACGATCGGTAGACAGCTGTATTTGGGTTTCGATTTTTACGCTGCTGCTTCGGTTGCTCGTTACGACAGCATTCGTGCCACTTTCGCCAGCGGTGGCACTTGACAAGAGGAAAGTGAACGACAGCACCAGATGGACGCGCTGTTGTTACGAGCGGTTAGTACGCCGCCGCCGGAGTTGCAATCGCTTAAAATCCTTTGTTATTATTTCATGGGAAAGATTCTTTGACGAGTCGAATAATGAGCTAAGACAGTAAAACCGCGCTGTGTTTTCTGTAAACGACCTTAATGACCCGGACGGCTCTCGGAAGTTGCGGAGAACAATAGACGCAGCGGCGGCATTATCAGCGGCCACTGCCAGGCCAGACCTAGAGTCACTAAATAAAGCTACGCTTTCAGAGTACCGAAACTCCCAAACTACGCGTCTGAAGCGCGTCAGGCGCCGCCATCTTGGGTCCGCGCGCAGATGGAGGAGCGACTGTAGCTGAGCCAAGCCGAGCTCTAGCCGTCGTCTGCGCCAGCTGCCGTAGCCACAGCTGTGGCAGCGAATCAAGGTCGTGTTGTTCGTATCTCGACGTAAGAAGGAAAAAGTGCATGCTGAGCGACAGACTTCAGCGTGCGCGCGCAGTAAACAGTAAAATAGCAGCAGGCAGCAGATTGCTGGACCCAAGATGCTGGTGTTGAAGAAACGCGATGATGATGATAGCGACTCACGTGACTGCCGCTGTCCAATGATTCCGCAGCGAACCAGAATATTGTTGGATAGAGCGACTGTATTGTCGGCAAAATGCGAAAGAAAAGGAATGCGGTACTCTGAAAGCGTAGCTTATTTTTTTAGTGACTCTAGCCAGACCATCCCGCACGCGCGCGCCATGTATGCCTCGACGCGCTCAGCGCTCGTTCGCCGAGACGGGATGTTCGGAGCTCCGTTGATTGCCAAAAAAACGTATAATCCGATCGACATTTGGCAGAATGTTAAGCGTATTTTTCAGGAAATCGTGTTATCCGGGAACGTATGAACAGGAAGAAAACAGCGCAGCTCTATGGGACGTTTCCCGTGCTTTCACTCGCGAACGTATGAACCGGGAAATTGTATGAACCGGGAACGTATCAACGAGGTTCTACTGTAGCCCACCACTGAAAGGACAAGGGCCAACGGGAGAGGGGCAATATTTTGATATCCTGGGACAAACAATGCAAACAAACAAACAACAGTAGAGGTGTTTCACGTCGCAAAGCAGCCGAGTGCCCCAGCGACACCCCAGACATTTTCTAGAAACGGAACCTTGCGCTTTCTGGCTTTTTTAAGCTCACCGTTCCGCCATCTTTTGGTTTCATTTGCATGTCCGACAACTTCGGGCCCACACCTGGTGTTATGAAACGATCTAAAACACCACCACACCGCAGTACTTACAGTTTTTAATAGAGCGAGAGCAAGCACACCGTCCCTGCTCTGTCGCCAGAATTTGCTAGGCTCAACAGACATATAAAAATATATCTTTATACGGCAGATTTTGCTTTCCTGACGATTTGTATAGCAGCGTTACAAGAAAATACTGTCACATTAAAGATACCGTTTGATGACTAGAAGTTCGAGCTCATAGCCTGATCTTTGGCAGTTTTTCCTGCTGAGCGAGAGTTCGAGCATCCGAGGTGTCTCCTTGGGCAAAGAGCTCACGCTAGCAGCTTAGCAGCTAATATTTATAGCGCACGTGGCACTCCCAGCCACGGCATGCTTGCGGAGCCACTCCGCAGGGGGTCGCGGGCCGTGCGTTTGAGACCCCTGGCTTAGACGATCACAAAGATCACGATGAGCTATACAGTTCAAACTGTTACGACAGCTCTGACAACACAGCAATACGATTCAAACTTTGTGCACGAATTAGGCACCTTGCAAGTGAATCGAAACAACATCTAGACAACAAAGTGCTCGGATCATGTTAAAATTAATTACCCGAAAACATGAGTCATCCCGGCCCGAATTAACGACCCAACACATACAAAAACGCAACGAGAAAGGCAAGCCCCTCCACTCACCGCGCGGGAAGTGACAACACGAGGTTCTCCGAGTCCTCCTCCAACGAACAGATGGGCTCAAACGCGCTGATGTCCATGAAAGGCGCTTCCTCTTCGTCGTCCCTGCGTCGTCGTCATTGCCACCGTCGGCCGCAACGCGCTCTCCGTAGCCGTTGCAGGCAGCTTCCGTCTTTCACCACTCTGCGCTGCTCGTCGAGCTTCCTTCTTCACCGCGGCGCCTGTAGCCAGCACGACCCTGCACCAGCGGCTCGCTGGTAAGCCTTCCCTGCGAGACCTCTTCGCTTCGCTGGTACACCCGCTGAATCGTGGCCGCGTCCGGGCCACTGTTGTCTCCGTCGTACTCGTCTCGGCGTCCCGGCTTGCTGTCCTCGCTGCTCGTCTCGCGGAGGATCTTGCGCCGCGGGATAGGAACCGGCGGGCGGCCAACGGTTTCCCGACTTCAGGTTCGACTTCAACTCCTTGTCCTCCACCTCGACTAGTTTCGGCCAGGTACGACTCGTTCTCCAGCTCAGACTCTTCACCGGTAGGTGTCGATCCGTGGAGTGCGTCGTAGCCGCATCCCCAGCACTGACGTAAAACAAGAAACAAAGCGAAAAAAAAAAGAAAGAGCGGGTTGGTTATGGTTGCTATGTCAGCCCGTACCTTGTTTGCCGCGTGGCGCCAGCGGATCTAAAGCTATGGGAACGTGCGTGTTGCTCTCAAACAACAATCTCACCAGAAACGAGACGCGGTGCGTGTTGCCTCAAACAACAATCTCATTGAAACGAGCCGTCATGCGCTACAGATCTCTGCTTCTGCCTGCACGTACGGTGAAAAGGCACGCCGATATGTGCCAACAAACAGAACTGCAGATAGGCCGCATGGCCAAATGTTGTGAAACTCTGATCCGGAAGGGGAAATCCCCTATGATAACCAATCGCCCTCCGTCGTTCCTACGACAGTGACAAACGGCTGGCGGAATATTTTAAAGTACGGTCCGTGATGGAAGTGGGTACGTAATACATTTAAGCTGCGTTGTTGTAGGTGCCGAACACGTTTGAAGGACACGATTCTTTCCATGGCAAGTAAAACCCCCTGCAACTGTACCTAATATGTTTAAACAAGATCCCACCGAGTTGCCCCCAGCCCACAGAAAATGCATAAATATGAGTTCCAGTCGCTCTCAAAGCAAAGAGCCGCTAATCTATGGTATTTATGCAAAGTGCAAGTTCGTCTGCTTCGTATGGTGACGTCAGAACGCTCAGGCTCCGATTGACTCTGATCGAAGGCTAGTGGGTAGACCTAAAGACAGCTTGCTTTGAGGTCTACCCCTTTCCTACAATCAAAGCCAATCAGAAATCGTCAGTCCTTCTGACGTCACCGGCACCCTGTACAAGAAGCAGACGACTCGCTCTCCGCATACACAAAGTTTGCTAGCAGACAGAAATACCCTCATTGGCCTGGCAGCGTCTAACACTGTCCGTCACCTGCTGTTGTACAGCATCGACAGGAAGCTCCGCAACCGAGAATATCAGACATTTTGTTGATGCAAGCAAGCGTGACAGCGCTGAGCACTATTTACGAAAACTTCGCAATCAAGCACCACACATACACTGACACGCTATGCACATGAACGGAAAGGGAAGCAAGCTAGTCACCACAGACGGCTGAAGTTGCACTTGAAAACGTGTATAGAAGCAGCAGAGTAGGCTCGCAATAATTAAAACTGCTATTTCATATTTCCAATTGACTCCAACAAACCTCAAAAATTTTGGTTGTCCCGCTATGTTCTGAATGTACTTGTAAGCCGCCTAGTTCAAACTGCATTTTCGTGCAATTCATGCTTATTGTTCTCACGGCCCCAACTTTCCAAACACCAATGCACCGCAAGAAGCAACACGCACAAGCTCGCTTCTGCAAGTGTTGCTTCTCCACAGTGCACCGGTGCTCGGTGAGAACGCGCTCCACGGGGCTAAAGCAGGGGACACAAACGATGAAAACGAGCGCCTCGCGGCAGTTTCTGCCGCAGCTTACGCTGATGTCGTGACGTGGCATAGTCCCACGTCACAGCATCTGCACAAGTTGCTACGGGAGCTGCTGCACGGTGCCCGCTTTCGTAGACACGCTAGACAACTTTTTACAGGATGAACAAACTTAATTTTTGAGGTGCCACGCGCTGTGTAACAGTTCCCAAACAATAAACAACATTGTTAAGGGATCAATAAACTTAGGACGTGCATTTCACCAAAGTTTCACGTGTGGCATACCTGCTCATGTTGAGTCGACCCCATTAGAAAAAGTCGTCAAATATCTGCTTCGCACGTTTAACCATCCGTCCGGCAAGTCATAATTTTCTCTCGCGTCAAATTTAGATGAATTTCTGGTAATTCAAACAAAAATTCGTAGCTTCATAAAGTTAGAATTAATGAGAGTCTATAGTATATTGAAATGCAAAGAAATGAGAAGCCTCTCCCACAAAAGCTCTCTGCTTCCCCTAACTTGCAATTTCCTCCTCTCTAGTGTTTATTCTGCCGAGATGGAAAAAGAAAAGGGCTTCGTGGGAGGAACATTCTAGACCTGCAAGCGCAAACTCAAAGGTGTCGTGCACCACGTACAAAGCGTGCACACGCAAACACTGCCATCCCCACACCATGCGCACAAACATAGATAAACGATCGCCACTCACGCTGGACGTCTCGCACCCGCTTCTCCGAGATGCCGTGCACCGCCATGAAGCCTGCCTTGCACACCCTCTCCTTGGAGCGCCCCACCTCGCACGCAGGCATCCAGTACATCCACTTGCATCTGCCCTTCCTGGGGACCTTGGAGCGCACCAGGCCCTCCGAGTACATCCTCGCTACCAGCAGGCGCAGCTGCCTCTCGGGACGCAGACGCCCGAACTCCGAGTGCAGAACGCTCCTTGAAAGCAGCCGACAGCTTGTCGTAGCGGCAAGTCCCCAGGCGGCAGAGGCAGGCCAGACGTAGCGGTCGCAGCGTGTGGTAGGGCAGTCGCAGGCGACGCGCCGGTTTTGTTGTGCCGCCGTCCTCTTCCGCGGGCGCGGGTGCCGCCCGCCGCCGTCGTTGCGTTACGCCGTTTGACGCTGGTCCCCGCTCCGTTGCTCTTCTTGTCGCTGTCCCCCGTGTTGAGGTATGCCTGCCACTGCTCGAGGACTTGGTCCATGCGCACCTCCTTGTTCTCCTTCGCTGTGATTGGTCGGCGGGTTCGTGGGCTGTTCCGCGACGGCGGTCGGTCGGTCGTACGGAGACGGAGCCGATTTCTCGGCTCGCGCCGCGTGCGGCTCTACGCGCGAGAGTCGGCCATAGGCCGTGGTCGTTCGCTCCCTTGCTTCAAACGCAAACCGTATGGCTTGCTTATTATTTAGTGAAAAATGCAACTGCCGCATTATGTTAAGACTCCTATCTCGTTGTTGGCACACTATGGCCTTGGATGCTGCAGCGCTATTTAACGCCAAAAATTGTCAGTGACGGCTCCTCACGATGGTCTTGGTCATGTATATAACAAAATATATTATATAAAAAGAAAGAGAACAAAGCATATCTGGCACAAGACCAATTAAATAGCCGAGAGTCACTTCCTAAGTTAGATCAATGTGTCGTAGACGGTTACCTCAAATAAGACCGAGGCGCTAGCATGAATGATACTCCGACGACACATCGAAAGGCAAGCGCACGTGTACAGCAACTGGCTTGCAGTAAAGGAAACGACTGCGGTTAAAAACGAGAAGAAACGTGCAAAGAATGCATTTAACTCTAGGAGTTCCAAAGGGCACACAGTGCGTGCCTCTTGCGACCTCGAAATCCCGTTTCCGAACGTGGACGACACGCGGAATGGTGTAGACCTCGACACTAGTTACCACGCCCGGCCCTGGAGAGGCACCGTTCATTACACTCAACCCGTCTCATTGCCGCCCTTCTGGCGACCTACAAAAGCCTTAGCCGTAAGTGAGGGTAAAGAAGGCAAAGGGAGAACTGGGGGAAACAACGACGAGTCCCCGGAAAACCCCGCGACATATCTCACCGCTGGCGGCCTTGGTGATCTTGAGCGCCGGCTTTGGAGGCAGCCTCTTCTTCTTGGGGTCGTCGAGGTACCGTGCAGTGGGCGGCGACGGGGCCGGGTGCTGGAGCGGAGGGTGCGGAAAAACAAATACGCAGCTTCAGAAGTAAAAAAATCAGCAGAACCCATCCTTTGGGAATGATTATCTACGTTAATGCGAATAGCATCAAACGGTGCTGAATAGCATCAAAGGGACCCGAGGTCCTCCCGAAGGACCTCGGGTTCCTTCGAGACTACCCCGGGTTCCTTCGGGAGGACCTCGGGTCCCTTCGGAAAAATTTACCCATAATGCACCGCGCGGTGACGCCGATGGCGACAGCGATGCCGCTCAAGCTGGAAACGGGCGCCTAAGAGCTGCGGCTCTAAAATCAGCAGAACCCATCCTTTGGGAATGATTATCTACGTTAATGCGAATAGCATCAAACGGTGCGGAGTTATGCGCGTTCATCAGGTGGCCGGCACACTCTAGATACGCCAGCCCACTCTTGAGGCGATTCTAAATTTGTTGACACTTTCACAGCCCTGCGCACGATCTCCGCAGCCCAGCACGTGCGTTTGTGTCACTTAGGAAGGCGAGCAAAGCACGCGCCATACGCACAAACACTCAAAATGGTACCGACCAGACTTTCTGGCGTCTCAGCTAGTCTCAACCAACGGTACTCTAAACGGTTGTTTATATCTTTACCATAGGACGCGCTTTACAGCGCTGTCACAGCTACCGGTGCGCGCGCGTTCCATGCACGAGGGCTCATTCCACTCTCCGTGAGGCTGAGCACGGCCGCTACATCACCCTCTCCCGAGCGCGGGAGAGGGTGAGCTAGCGGCCGATGCTCAGCCTCACGAGGGCGGAACTAGCCCTCGTGCATGGAACGCGCCGCGCACCGGTAGCTGTGACAGCGCTGTAGCGCGTCCTACGGTAAAGATATAAACAACCGTTTAGAGTGCGTTGAATGACTGCCTTCATAGCTCTGTGGTTAGCGCGTCTGCCTGCTGATCAAAGGGTCAGCGGTTCGAATCCCAGCCGGCGCCGGTCTTTTTTATTTATTTATCGACCCGCGGTGTAAGAGGTTAGATAGCCAGATATATAGATAGATAGATAGATAGATACATAGACGAAAAGTGCGTGAAGTATCCAAAGAATGCTATTCGCATTAAAAAACACGACGGCACAATTTCACATTTGACTGTGACAGGGCGCATAGCAACCGCTTGAGGACGCTCTCACGACAAGAGGACACACCAGCGCCGTCTATTTGGTAGGCCTGGAGCACCTCCGATCTGCGCGTAACTAGTCCGAAGGTTTCGCTTTATTTGATGGATGAAATCTACGCACCATTTACGAGAAACTGTCGCTTCCAACGTCGTTAGAGCCATTCGAAGCCCACGGTGAAACGACGATGCATAAAAACATTAATACCTACGCAGATAGGAAGTACTCCGACAGATGGCGCCGGCGCCACGACTCAGGCGACGCAACGTTGTGAACTGCGACGACACGTGGCACTTCGCTTCTCGTGGCAAGGGCCGCGACGTCAAAATGACAGCTTTGCCCCACTGCCGACCGTCTCTCCTGTGGCCTCGGTACCGGCGCGTCCTACGCGAGGCGAGCAAAGGTTCGTGAAGGGTCCCCACACAAAGCCGTATCTCGAAAAATTAACCCCGTTTATGCGGAACCCCTTTCGTTTGCACGACTGCTTGAAATCGACATCCCTGACCCCAGGCATTAGTCCGAGAAAAGCATGCGTCGCTTAAAAAAACACTAACACCCCCCAAACTTTTTTTTTCATTTTTGTCAGAGCGATTTAAAATGGTGTCGGAATACTATTTAATTATTATTTTGCTACAGAGTCACATATTTTTCATAAAGCAAAAAAACGCAACTGCGCGGAAATCGAAACCGATACGGAGAAGTGGAGAGGATAGCGCGAGTGGCGAAAATCACGTACTACACCCGCCCGTGCGTTTTTTTTTTTCTCCTCTTTCCGTACGTAGCAGACGAAATGCGTTTCATTCACCGTGGTATTCCTTCGCAGTTATGTTCGTTCCGCTCGCTGTTCTGTACTTCAAGATGAGTTGTTTTGTACATTTAAGTGGTGGGCAATTAGTAGTGAGTGCCCGAGTGCCCTGGTGAATTCCCGTGATCAGCTCCGAAAAGAATACTCCCAAGATGTTGCGTGAAGAGTTGCCTCACATGTCCTGCATCTGAAAGTGGCCAGAATGCACAAGTTTCCGAAAGATCAGGGGGTCGGGATCAACGGCTGGTTGCAATTCCTGTAGAACCATTACGCGAAGCTCGGAAAGCGGACGCTACCCGATTCATATGCTCCTTGCATTTTGTGGAAAGTGATATACATTGAGTTGGCAGGCGTCAAAGATGGAATCCAAACCATTTAATTCAGCGACGTATCGTCCACAACAATCTTTTTTCTGTGATAATTGTAAAAAGAAGAATGTAAACATCGCAGAATGCTTGACAAAAAAAATAAATAAATAAATAAAAGGTACACCCACACCAGGGTTCGAACCCATGCCATCTGCGTGTGAATCGGACGTCTTTCCACTGAGCTACTGAAGGAACTCTTGCATGCATAGAAATAGAGCCGGTAGACTGTATGTCGGAAGTCACCTGCCGATTTCCCTTCAATACATGCACTCCCGGCTTGAAGTCGAGCAGCACCACGCATAGGGCACATTCGCACCTCGTAAAGTAACCGTACGCGTGCGTATTCAGCTCGAAGTACGCACTTCGTGCTTGACGTTTGAGCGAGCGATGTCTTCAGCCAGGAGAAGGGACGACGGCTCGGCGACGTCTTCATGCAATCGGCTTGCTGGTCGGGCGTGTCATACGAGATGAATATCAGTTCTTTTGATCGGTCCAAAATTTCTCTTTCGAAGGAAGACAGAATTTGCCGATACCGTGAACGACAGTTCTAAAGTAGAGGTCCAACGCCCATCGCGCCCGTCGTCCGACTGCCTAGTCCCACGATACGCGAAACGACGCCATGTTGAGAATTATGCAGTTGGGCTCTCATATGTCACCTACAACTAAAAACTTCGGCGAGCATAAATACTCGAAAAGTAAATACAGTAAACATTCGTTAGTTCGACCTTGGTAAATTCGACTTTTCGTTTAATTCGATCGTGTTCAAAAGTCCCGGCGAGCGCCCATACATTTCTATGGGAGGAAAAGTTCGATAGTTTGAACTCGGGAAGATTCCGCATCGGATAATTCGTCCCGAGCGAATGCACGCGGGCTCACATTGCACGGCACCACGGCAGAAAAACCACCAACGCACGGCGAAACAAGGGCCTTTGGCTGCAAAAGCCGAACGTGCGCAAATATGCGCCTGATCCTCTACGCCGTTGAAATGGACCGTAGCAAATGACACGAGTCAGCGCAACCAATCTGGCATGAAGTAACACGGAGAACATAGCACGTGGCCGGGCATGCACGCAGCCAGCGCGCGCTCTCAAAGTGCTTCTCTGTAGCATTGTGTGCGGTCCCACCTTGCACGTCAAAAAACGCAAATTGTCTCCCCCCCCCCCCCCCCCCCCCCCTTTTTTGTTTTTTTTTTTTGTTGAAGAGTTGATTTTTGTTTGGTGCCAAAGTTGGCTCGTAAAACTTAGTTTTTGGGCTTTTTTGTTTGTTTTTTGTAGTGCACGCCATTTTCCGGGGACGTGATGTTTAGTTACGCTGCTCTCGGAAGCTACGTTTCCTGGACACGAGTTTTAAAAACGCAGACGGCATCAAAACCACTCCGTGAGTACTTTGGACAATAAAAGGAAGTTTAAGTTTAACCGTTTTTTCTGTCCTTTATCTAATTCGATCATTCGGATAATTCGACCAAATTTCAAGGTCCCGTCGAGGCCGAATTAACGAAAGTTTACTGTATGTTGCTCGTCACTGCGATTCGAAAGGAACAAGGTGCCTCGGCTCGAAAGTAACGCATTGTTTTCTCGTTGCTCCGAATGAGTCATTCTAGTGAAGCAGTGGCCGCTCCAAATCTCATCGTTAGTAATTCCTATCTTTTTAATTGCTTTTGTTGGGGGATAACTGCGGCAGTACCGACATACATTGTGCACATCCTTTTACAGTCTACCTGATGTTTTTTCGCCTCACGAATCGCAGGCAGGAGCCGGGGCGAAATCTAGGTTGGACACTTGCGTCGCAGATCCTCCAGAACTACACAACGTTACTCATTCCTTCTCTTAAAAGTAACCGTTATCGTACTAATGAAACAAGCAACGACGTACAGAAGCCTGCACTCACCTTGGCGACCGGGGGTGGGGCCGTGGCCGACGCCGGCGTGTCCACCTTCCCCAGCACCGAGGTGCCCGCCGGCACTGCAATGGCGGCACCCACCGGCACCACCGGCGAGCCCCGGGTGGCCTCCGCGACCCCTGCGGGCTTCGAGACCGGCACAGGCACCCGCACGGTCGTCGTGGAGGAGGAGGCAGAGGCCGCCCGGGACTCCGCCCACGGGGGTCCCGCCCACCAGGGTGACCCCGCCCCCTGGTTGGGGGACCCCGCACCAGGGTGGTGCCCGGCGGGGAGGGTGAGGGTGGTGCCGCCGCGGGGAGGCTCAGCGGGGGCGGGGCCCGGATCATGCGGACCTGGGATCCCGCCGGTGCCTGGACCATCATGGTGGTGCCGG
Source organism: Ixodes ricinus (assembly GCA_037355805.1). Taxonomy (NCBI): domain Eukaryota; kingdom Metazoa; phylum Arthropoda; class Arachnida; order Ixodida; family Ixodidae; genus Ixodes; species Ixodes ricinus. The sequence goes on along the minus strand of JAZHYW010001728.1, from coordinate 62,346 downwards.
GGCCGCCCGGGCCGCCGGGCATCGGGGTCAGGCTGCCCATGGTGATGGCGTTGCCCGGGACTGCGGAGGGGGAGCCCACACGTGCGGGTCGTTCACCCTTCGACGGCCGTCGCCACGGGACGTACAGCAGCGATTGCCGCAATGTCCTCGAGAGATAACCCACCCACATTTTTGGAATGCCCTCGCTATTTTTTACAGCGGAGCTGTTAAGGGCTAGGTTCCCCAGGATCGTCTCCATGTATGTCGACACAAACCTACCTGGACAGCTTCCGCCATCTATAAGCGACGGCGGCAAGCACACAACCAGTATGGTTTCCGCCGTCGCTCGTAGATGGCGGCAACCTTTCCAGCTATCATAGAAGAATGGATAGTTGGGCGCCTTGGTGGGAATTCATCGTAGGAAACAGCGCGAAAAACAGACGACGACAACGAAGAAGCACACAGTGTATCGAGTACAGCTCCACTGGTCTTCCTTCTTCACAAAAATAAAAAGGCTGAACGTTTTTTTTTCTTTTTTTTTCAAAAATGTTTAAAGATTTTAGACGCGGCAGGAGATTACAAGTTTTACAGGTCACAAAATCTAAATCTAGCATTTCTCAAACTTTTTCTTTTTTAATTGCGCGCTTGTAAGTTAGTCTGCTCCTCATTTTCGCCTGATTTGCTTTCGATTTTAGGCAGGCTACCTCCAAGACACTACGACACAAACTTGAAAGTGGCCCTAAATGCGAAACTGCACGCACTGCGGGGGTGTTGCCATTTGTTGTTTTGGCGAACTGTTAAACATTCCATTCACACAGTGTCACTTTGCTCGGCTATCTAAAGTTTCCGAGTCGGACGCCCCGTAGTACCCGACACTCACTTCACATAATGGCCACTCTGCCAGCAGTGGCAGTGGGAGCACAGTCTCTTCCGACTAAGAATTACGACTCTTTCAGAACGAAATTCACAAGACGAGAGCTCGTCATCCGACGGAGAAGCTTCGTAAAGTACCTCCGGTCAGGAATATGGAGGTGCTGTAACGTCACGGAAGTGGTCGCGCCAAAAATGAAATTGAACGGAAGAAAGGTGACAACCTTTCCACCTTCAATCTTTCCGTCGAATACATGGTAAACCTAAATAGCTTGCAAGCACTGCACATGCTCCCACAAGATAATTAAATAAAAACATTCTGCGCATCAACACTTTCTTTTAACTATTCCTTTGGAAACAAATCCTCACCACTGGGAAACATCTTCTGGGAAAAAAGCTCGACCGTCAAAGGGTTAATGGGCACTACGGTGCCAATATTGATGAAAAATGACGGACGAATGCAAAACCAAAATTACATTTAATCATGCAAGCTTGTGCCTAAAAACTCAAAAGGTAGAGGTACCGTCACTGTGCGTTGGAGATGGAAGGACGACCGCCTTGAAGCAGCAACCAAATTTCGATCTCAAGGAGCTCCCATTTGTAGCCTTTGCAGTTGGTCCGTACTGATGTCCATTCACACAGCAGAGTCTCACTACGCTATGCTGTAACGAGGCCAGGAGTCGGAGGGAATCGGTGGCCGAGTGTGCTAGAGAAACGCAGCTCAGAGCACGTAAAGCAAAAGCTCGCACTGCAGAGGATCCTGGGTCTCAATGAGCCACCCCTCCCCGATAAGCACGTACACAAGCCTTGCGGTCGCAATATAGCAACAGGCGCGACGTAAAAGGTACACCGGGCTATCGGTGGTACCGCGCTGGCTAAATTCCTCGTCTACGGCGTAAACCTGCTGCCGCGCGCTCCACGGGCAGACCGACCTTACGCGCCGTCTAAACACAGATTCGTCGTTCGTTCTGTGGTTCGGGCACCAAAGGTGCAGTTTTTTCCCCCGCAGAGGAGCCTACTGTCGCGCGCCCTGCCAAGATTTCCCCGGCCCAACATACCTGTTGTGGAGCCGCCCTGCGGGGAGGCCATGCGTAGCAGGATCGTCTGCATGGGCATGGGCGTGCCTGAGCCGGGCGCCCTGAGATTATCCGGGGCCCGGACTCCTTGGGCGTCACCACCATCCCGGGCGGCAGGCTGGGCACCAGGTACGTCACCCTCGGCTGCGCCATCATCGACGGTGTCAGCCGGAAGCTGCCGCCCGCCTGCGTCACCACCCCCGAAGACACCGCCGTCGCCGCCCGCAGCACCGGCTGGCTGGCCGAGGGGGTCACCTGTGGAGATGGGAGAAAAGCTCAATTGCGCCGAAAAAGACCAGGGAGCACAAAATATCACATCTTTAATTTTTTAACAATTTTTATGAAAATTAATTTTCTGTTCAAAAGGACCCGCGCTATTCAGCATGTTTGCATTCAAATAAAATCGTTTACCCAACCAGGGCAGTCTTGCTACGCAGCCCGGTGGCCATGGTATTTGACTGCCACCAAACCAGGTTTGAGCCCCGCTGGGGCGTCTTTCTTGCGTCGAGTTTACGTGGGCCTTTGCAAGCTTTATATGTGACCTCAACGCCGTACAACGCTCTCAGTGTGCCGGTCAGTCATGGCGCCGTAGAAAGCTTATCAAGACGCACATTTGTTTACTAACAAGTGCCGGAGGCCAGGTATTCAAAAAACACGCCCTGCCGTTCCCCGTCTGTTGGTGACCATATGGTGCCACGAAAACCGTGGTAACATGGCTGGTTCCCAGGGGTGGCATAACGTCGGGTCAAGTGACGTCGCAGGGTCGAGCAATGCTGTCCCACCTCGCCGCGTCAAATATTGTCGCATCACGTGACTGACAAAGCGACACGTCACGATTCAGTGTCACGTAACATCGGCGTTGCACTGGCAAGCCAACTGCAAGCTCGGCTACCTCCATGTTTCCGTCGCCTGGAAATGGCAAAGCTAAGCCTCGGGCTCGGACGCTTTTCACAGACGAGACATTCCAGACTCCATACCTGAACGAGCGACGCCGGAGCGGCGCTCAGCACGGGAATGGCCGACGATGGCATTGAGATCTTCTGCACTGTGTTTCCGGCCATCGACATGGCGGGCACTGTAAAAGAATAATATTAAAAAAAGAGAAAGCAAAGGCGTAAAAACTTTGTTTGCAAAACTCTGTCGCAAAGAATGTATTCTGCTTCGTTTCGCGGCAACTGGAGTCACAAAATAACCTACGCCTTGTGGTAACGACGCCCTGGCTATCTCGGTGCTCAAAATGGCGGTTGCCAGATATCCGAAGATTTATTTGAAATCGCAGGGAGACGGCTTTTTGTCCTCCAGACGCAGCCCGAGCTTCCCGACATCGCACCCGAAGCTTAGCGAGTTGCGTTTTCGAACCGCAACAACCGCCAATTGCACCCACTCCGTACGCGGGCACCAAGATGGCGGCGCCCACACAACGATCGGGGAAGGAAGCGTCGGTACTCTAGGCCAGTGGTTCTCGAGCTTAGATGTGTCGGGGACCTGCTAAAGTGATGGGGGACCCCGTGCCAGCAGGAGAAGGGAAGGGTATAAAATAAGACAAGTAATTGCAGTATGGAAAAAGCATCCTTTACCATTACAGACAGGAGAAGGGAGAAGTAGCAAGGAAAAAGGATGAATGGGTGGATAGATGGTAACGGCAGTACTCTTGTTAAGGGGTGACACCACCTTCAAGTGTTTACTTTTAAACCAGTTGCTCAATATTGATGAAATTTGGAGGGTCTATTCATCTCGGTGCCTAAATGCACTCTATGAAATTTCATCTCTGTAGAAGTATTTTCCGATAAGCTACAGGGGGAGGTACACAGCTATTGATGTAACTCGCCTCACTTGGCAAGGAAATCTATCGTACAAAATTGCTGGGGAATATTTAGCATTTCTGAGCTTCAGCCTTAACTAGAACATATGGTGCGGGGGGCTATCTATTTTTTAACTTAAAATCCATGTTTTTTTTGTGCAAAATGTCAATTTGAAAAGCATTCCACATAATGGAGCATTTTCTCCTCATCAAAACTCAACTTTTTGGCAATAAGAACTTTCTTTAAATAGAAAAATAAATATCTAGCCCCCTTCCTCACTAAATTTCAGTTCAGAAACATCCCCAGCAAAGAATACGTTCAGCGATTCAATAGATTTCCTAAAATGAAAGTTCCTGCAAAAAAGTGAAACCGAGGAAAACCTGTTTAAAGTTTCCATACCGCTACATTCGCTTTTACTGGTAGTGGTGGAAACTAAAAGGCATCAAGAGCGTAGATGGTGCCTTCTGCTTACACCCAATTTCCAGCATGGGTTTGCTGAGTGAGTCTGAGCTTAAAACGCTTTCTTTGAGTGTCATTTTGTTGTCGGCATCTGGACATTGATTGTGAAATGAGTGAGGAATTGGGTATGCTTGCAATACGCGAACCAACATCAGTAAGTATGGGCAGGGTGAGCACCATCGAAATACAAAGCAGACAAACCCACGCAACTTTCTATAAATGAATGCTGGTTTTAGTCAGTTTTGTGTTCAATCAGGGTCGGCTTTTCGAATCTTGGCCATATACATAGCCTCTTCTACATGAAAGCGGGAATTCTATGGTGATCTTGCCTGAATAGAGCTTACTATCGAGCAAAGATATTTAATATACTGAAACTGCGAAGAAATGCTCTTTCCAACGAGAGTATGATCATCATTCTGCGGCATATCGGTGCAAAGTTACAGCAGTTTGAAAATAGGAAACAGAAGTTTCACATTCCAAATGCACGTGATTTTGCATCGTTGGCTGACCGAAAATGTTTTATTTTTCCGTAAATACTTCAGATATTGCAATAAATATTTGCAGGAGTATACACTATTAGTTGTGGAACCACAATACACAAAAATAGGGAAATTTGTATTTTTCTCAAAAATTGCAATTTCAAGGTGGTGTCCCCCTTAACGGTCAGTAGCTTGCTCCAACTAGTCAAGTTAAGCAAAAAAAAAAAGCCCTACATTTTTAAGAAAAGAGGGGGGGGGGGGGAAACTGGGTGCCCCAAAAATGGCTTCGCAGACTCCAGCATGTCCGCGGAACCCCGTTTGAGAACCCCTGCTCTAATTGGTTAAAACGGAAGCTTGGGCGAGTTGGTAGTTCATGACGCACGAGGACATGCAGCGCATCTGCAACAACCACTAGGACAACATTCATGAGTCACACCAAAAGAAAGAAAGGGACACTTACACAGCGCTGACTTCAACTCTTTGTATATTCCCGCCTTTTTCTCCTCTTTCACGTCTAATGCATAACCTAAGCCTCATCTTTTTCTTTTCTTTCTTTGCTGAAGGTTAACTGTAAAGGTTTTAAGCTAAAAATTGAAAATTAAAAATTACTGTAGATCAATGATGCAGGTGTATTAGCAATCCATCTATAGCGCTGTCACAAAAAGAGCTGGATTACTTAGCTTTGCATCATTGATCTACAGTAATTTTTAATTTTTAATTTTCAATTTTTAGCTTAAAACCTTTACAGTTAACCTTCAGCAAAGAAAGAAAAGATGAGGCCTAGGTTAAGCATTAGACGTGAAAGAAGAGAAAAAGGCGGGAATATACAAAGAGTTGAAGTCAGCGCTGTGTAAGTGTCCCTTTCTTTCTTTTGGTGTGACTGTGAACGTTGTCCTAGTGTTTGTTACGGGTGCGCTGTGTCCTCGTGCGCCCTGCTCTAAGCGTAGCTCTTTCATTGGCTGTAGCGGTGACGTTGCAACTGTCGGGGTACGTGGCGTCTCCGAAGGACAAGTCTGCGTCTCTTGCATTAGTGCAGTCCAGCTTGGCTCTGCTATTCTGTGCCTCCCCATTAATTTCGAAAGATACGCTTCACCACGTTTCATCAACAAGGCCAGTCGAACACCGTCGAAAGCACGAGTGATCGGGCCTTCCCTGTACACGACTGGTTCGGCGATGATAGAACACGTACAAAATCACGACGAACACCAAATTGGTGCACTTTTGATGCCGTTCTATTGGTCCTGTCAGCTCGTAGCGACTTTCCACCAGAGTCTATTTATGGTCATAGCTCAATCTATGGGCTCCGACTCAAAAGATCAAACATTACATTCGTGCCTGTCCGATTCCTCTATTAAAATCGGCGTCCCAAGATAGATTACCTGAAATCTCGTCGCAGACACCAGAGTGTTGGCTCCCTCTGGTGTCAATCTTTTGATATCGAATTTAATAAGAGAACTCGGCCTGCATGAATGTAACACTGTTTTGTAGCGTGAGGTACACTGGCCGAGGTTGAGCAGTTTCGCGTGGCTCCCAAAGAGCCGTGCTGCGCATGCACGAGGAGCAGTGGCGTCACACGGCGCACAGCTGGCGCGCCGGAGCCGCCGCCACCGCGCGCGCCTCACCGGTCTGCGCATTTCAGAAGAGTGACGTCATAGCCGCGGCAGACGCACTGGCGCCGCCGCGTGCCCAGCTGTGCGCCTCCGTTGCGCAGTAGCCAAGTCTGACGCTGCACCGGAGCCGCTTGATAGCGCCTCTCATTTTGTGCGCATAAGCTCACGCCGCATATATCCTGGCTATAACTGAGCTAAGCCACCGCAATTTTTTTTCTTAGGATGTTTAGAGCCCACAGATAAAGTTATGGCCCTAAAAAGACTACCGCAGAAGGTTTTTCAGTGGCCCTTAAGGCAAAACGAAGTATGGTTGTCTTCTCCCTTATTTTCTGAACTCTCCCACCACGTGTGCAAGTGCCCTCGCTCGGCACCTCCTAGACGAGGACGTTGCGCTAGACTTTCTACGTCGTGTACGGGAGGCCGCCGCTGGGCACGCATTGCACTCGAGTGCCACGTCAACAATCGACTCGAGCCAAGCTTTTTCTTCTTTCCCCCTGCACGCCGAGCGCAAGTTCTCGCCTCGGTAAAGGCGTGGCACGCCCTGGGACGAATATTTATTTACGAAGGACACGATGGGCAAAAAGTCACTCGACGTCCGCATGATGCTGAAAGATAAGGCAGGCTTGGAGATGAATGCAGTGCGAGTTTAAGAGGCTTCACATAAAAATTATACTTTTGACGTAAGTTCTATCATGCCATAGCATGTTAGTGCATGGAAGTTTCTTTGTTTCGCGAATAATTAGAGACTGTCGGTGCACCTAGGAGAACCTACCCCATTGAGAGAGGCAGGAAGGAAAGGGAAACCGGAACCATGCTCGGTGCTCTAAAAGTTAATGCGCGGCAAAGAAAGAGTGACCACTGACTGGAGATGACTTTGGCGTGTCCCTCTTCCTCTTGCGTGAGGTCGATGAACTTGACCGTCTGGGACACCGTGGATGGGGTGGACGACGCCGAAGACACCACAGCAACCGTGCGGACCACCGTGCCGCTCGCCGTGGTGCCGCTGGGCAGCGACACCGACTTCACCTGGGACGAGCAACGTTCGACGAGCCCCGTGAGAAAAACCCCATACACTACGAGCGCCGACACTACTCAGAAAAAACAATTTGTGCCAAAAAAGTTCATTTTGAAAAATGTCATATTTACATGCACCAACATCTAGAGAGTATTCCCAGAAAGTTTAGTTGGTTTACGCTGCATGGTTAATTTTTTATAAATTATTTTCGTTTCATCGATGCTAAAGAAAAGGTACAGGTTGGAGGAACACTTTGAACACATTTTTCTCTATTCCACTTTTTGGCATTAATTTCACTCTAGAAAAACTATCGTTTTGTTATTACATAACCTGCAATTAATTTTTATGAGTTTCTCTGGGATGAAATTTTGAGGGGAAGATAGCTATGAGCTTGTATTTTTTATTTGTCATTTTTCATGCTCAAAATATTAGAAATTTGGACAAAGGTGGAAACCTAAAAACCAGTATTTGTGTTTATGTGGCTTTTTTTGTCATGAAAAATGGTATTATAGAAATATCGCGCTTTATAGCCATCTGCACTGAACTGTCCTAAAGCAATATAACACATGGAAACAACAAATTTATAAGTAATTTCAAAAACGATAGTTTTCCTACGCAGACACGCTCATGTTCATCTTTGAACATTTGCAATTTTCTTGTACTTCACCCAGGTTAATAAAATTTGGCAGAAATGTTCTAAAATTAACAGAAACAAGCCCTGTAAATGTCATTTAAATCAGACAGGAGCAGTCTCACCAAAAAACACTCACCCCCAACACGCAAAAAAAAAAAAAGAGATATATATATTATGCCAAACGTTTAATTTTATAGAGTAGTTATCGCTTTCCGCAGGAATTAGATGATAGGTGAACAAATGCCAGCAAGCTCTTGTGTACATTTATATACCATAAGGTCCTCAAAAGAATGCCCACCCAAAATGAAAAGGTAAATGGTGGGTGGGTGTGTGTGTCTGTCAAAGGGGAGGGGAGGGGGGGGGGCACTACAAGCTATGTGAAATGGGAACTCTTCAACTTCAAGTTTCCCAACTTTTCCCTCACCAGAGTCTCGGGTTTTAAACATCATGATTAACTATCACCAGCTCCGCTCTGCGCCTCACTGTGTTTTACATTACTGATACATATCACACAGGTGAACTTGCACGTGCAATAAGCATGTGGGAATTCTGCTACGAAGTCCCCTGTCACGTGTACGGCAGCAGAACGCGGACGCAGCGCATTTGCGGTTCACGGTGCGATATAGGCACGCAAGAACCCGGTTGCTACAAACTTGGGTGTCACGAGAACCGATATTGCGCGCAAAAATCAGACAAAAAAGAAAGAAATGCGGGAATTTGCATGTCATGGGAAGGGATACCCCGCTGCAGATTCGTGTGTCACGGTGCGATAAGTACGAGGGAACCCGTAGGCGAGCACGCTTTGCGCATACCAATACCGCGAATCACGCAATAAATGAGATTTAAAAAAAAAAAAAAAAAATCGAGATGTGCGATTTTTTGGGGCAGGCGTTTGTACGAGACTTTACGGTGTGCGCGATTTAATGCATCGAGGCATCGTTTTGTCGTTTGTCAAAGTTCTGATGAGTACTCCGACAAAGCGACCTATGCATAAGCCATTTCCGGAGATCAGACTTTCACGCCGTTGACACGACCACATCGGTATGGTGGTTTCATAACAATAGGGACTTTTAGCAAACCGTTATCGTGTTCCGCACTACCGGAGCCTTTGAAGCACGTTTAAGCGCGTGCCCCGCAGTCACGGTTTCACTTGGGCGCGCGCTAAAAAGCATGCTTCAAAGGCTACGGTAGTGCGCGGTACGCGGAACACGGTAACGATTTGCTAAAAGTCCCTATTGGTTCAGAATTACCTAAACGAACACAACAAGGTCAACCACTGTGGCCAATAAACGAAAGTGCTCCAATAAATATAGCCTTAAAAAAAAATCTTGTTCCGCTAGTTTTGGTGCAACATGTACGCTTGGGAGCAGGATGGCGCAGCGAAAGAGGATTGGCACACAATTAGGCGCAGCGCTCCACCCTGGCCGCCGGTCGAGAGTGGGCGACGCTCACCTGTTGAGAAGGAGTCCCGGTGTTGGCGATCAGCTGCACGGGGACCGGCATGCTCGTGGGCGTGCTGGGGCTGGCCACCTGCAACTAACGGCCGCAACTCTGAGGCCCCGACGCGCAAACGCACGAATCCAAAGACGCCTTCCGGGCGCTTTGTGGCGCTACCTTTGGCGCGGCTGTCCCGCGACCGGCGTAAACAGGCAGAGGGCTTCCCACCTCGGAGCGGGGGTTACGAGCTCTTTTCAAACGTGCACGTTTTCAAATGACGACGGGCGGTGGTTAAGTACCGCTTCTCGTGACGAACTTCCGAGTGTTTTTACTTTCTAATACCGTATTTGCACGAATGTGATGAGAGTTTTTTCTCACGGATTTACGTGCTCCAAAGCGCACTTTGCGCTATATTCGGAATCGAGTTCAGCCCCGACGGATGGGAGTCTGGAGAAAGCCATCCCTCCGGCTCAATGCAGGAGATCGGGCGGGAAAAGAAGCGGGGGTGTGGGAGGTAATTTATTGACTATTGGGCCACAAGAAGGGGAAATTGAAAACATAAAAATCATTTTTTTATCGCTTTTGTGTTTGTACAACGCACGCCGAAAAGCACGCCGCAGAAATGCAGCCCGGCACGCGGGAATGCGGGCACTGGCCAATTCAAGCCAGGCCAAGTCAAGTCAGCACAAACCAAGACCACCCTAGTTTGCTGTTTATGCAATTGTGCAACAGGACGTGTTTGTTTATGCGGAGGGACCAGAACAAGAATGAGTGTAATCATGTATCCTGTCCAGCAGTCTTTTTTCTGCCCGCACATTTTTTTAGTTTCTGCTCCAGAGTGGTCTGGTGTTTGTGTGTTGGTGCTTCTGCTTTGTGCCTTGCTTTGCTTGTGGGCTGTAATGCCGATCAGCGCGGAAGCAAAAAGGAACTACCACACAAGCGGTGTGGTGCTGGAGCGTATCTGCGAAGTCACCGAGTGGATTGCAAACGGAAGGACCTCAGCAGTGAGGATGAGTGCAGTCCAAACATAAACTGACATTTCTTCAATTTTTACTGCCTTTTTGCTTCTGCTATGCCCCCGAGTGCAGTAAATTTATGCGACCTAAGCTCCACGTTACAATAGTAATATTTTTGAGGGCATCAAAATTTGTTTTAGCGTTATATTTGTGGTTGCGTTATTTCGTGCAAATACGGTATATGGCTGCTATTACAGTAACGCATAACAAAAATCGAGTGAAACAAAAACTTTCCTTTCCATCTGGGCTAACCACGTCCGTGCCCATGAATTGGTAGGGCAGTTGTGGCCGTTAAATTTCAGCAAAATAGAAGTGCTTCGAATAATAATAAAAAAGCAATAGAAAGTTTGAAATTGAGCTACGCTCAAACGTGAGATTTACGACAGAAAAATGTTTCTTCTTATGCCTGCAGCAGTTCCGTGTTTTAGCATCACACAAGAGCATTGAGAGTTCGCGTTGCAAGTTAAATTCAGGCACTGCAGCGAAACGCGTAAAAGTGCAAAAGGTAAACTACCGTCGATAATACGCAACAGACAATAAACCTACCAAAAGTGCATCCACACACACAGTAAGCTACAAGGAGATGCCAGTGAACAAAATATAGCATGTGCAAATGGAAAACGCAAAACATGGGTGCAAGCTCAACACCAACAGCTACCATGCAAGACACCCAAACACGAGCTCATGCCAAAGCACGGTCGCAAAGCAAAAGCCGCAGTCAGCTTTCAGGCCACGCTGACTGCAGAAACCGGGCTGAAAGAAAGGACTCCCAGTTCAAGCCAAGCAACAACAAAAAAAGTATGGACAGATACACACCCACCAGCAAGCAATAATGAGAAACCCAAAGCTCATTCCAGCCAAGAATCAAGCCAAGTTTCAAACGGCACTCGGCACACAACACAGCTTCCAAAGTCAAAATATGGGCCACACAGCTGGCTGATCCCAAGAAACAAAGCCAAGACAATCCAGCTCCAAAAGCTGGAAATACATGCCAAGATATTGCGCGAAGCACAAAAGCCAAGGTCAAACAGATGTCAGCAAAACTCCAGAACGAGCAAGTTAATGAAATATGCACAGACGGACGGACGAACACACAGACAGACAAAATCTTAGGATTGAGGGTTTCCATTAAAAAGCATTTCATGATTTAATAAAGTCCCGAGGCCCAAGCAGACAAGAGGCAGCGCCGCCACCACCACCACCACCTCCACCGAAACAGCCAAAGGGTGCAAACAGGGCTCTGCCACCAGAACCGTCAAACGGTGCACACCAAAGGCTTTACGCCGGAGAGGGCGTCCGCAAGGTGTTACCTGAGGGGGCATCCTCGTGACCACCGTGGTGGTGCCACCACTTGGTGTCGAAACGGTCACCAACTTCATGGCTTGGTTAGGCTTAAATCCCAATTGCTGCGGGGCAGTAAACAAGACACCCTCACAATCAGGATGCTTACACTTCATGAGACAAGTGAGATGCTCATTGGCCAAACTCTTCCCCATTACCCATGTTACCATGAAACACGCCCGATGGCCGAGCACCAGTGCCACTAGCCGTTTCATTGGTCTCTGGTGCATCGCACGGTGGCTATTGGCCCATGCCTCGAAGGCAACTACGTACTTATTCAGGCGAAAGTCTTGTAAGTCCCATTACGTGAAAAGGCGTCGGCATTGTGCCCGAAAGATGGCCATAAAAATATGGCACCAAATATGTGCGGCTCAAGGTCAAAGTGGACACACCTCAGAAACAAAACACAAAGAAAAGCACAGCAACCCAGATGCTTTGTCGCGGAAGCCATAGAGAAGGCGCAGGCACCGCGCGTGCTGCAGTGGGAGGACTGTGATGTCATTGCCGGCGCACAATGTGTACCGAATACAATACCGGCACCAAACAACTTTAAAGGAACCATGAAACGACTTCTGTGTACTTTTGCCTAAATAACTTTTACATTGAATATTCACTGAATGCCGAAGAGGTATGCGCGTTTCTGCTGTCTTATTGACCTCCACGCCGAAAAAGTAATGATAATATTGATGATTTCTTCCTCTTGCAACTCGCCGCAAAACAAGCCGTGGATGTACTCTGGCACCGAGAACTACAAGCCCTGCTCGTGCAGTAGTGAGAATGGGAGGGTAAGCAGGCGAGCTGAGCGGTGGTGCCGGTAGGTTTTACGCACATGGGTTTTGCCGTGCTTATGGCACAATGCCACCGACATAATTCCTGAATCGGCACCTCTTCTCGTCACTGTGATAGCCATGGACACATCACAGCTGAGCGAAATTCAACTAGACATGTTGCCCTACAGCGACAGCATGGGACTAGTTTCATACGCCAGTACACCTGTTGGAGAGTAGCGGCAAAGACTCCACTCTTTCGTCGGAATCGGACGACAAGGAGTGGCAAATCCGAAGTATGGAATGTTTCGAGCATACACAGATGGCCTAGGGTCTCTCCAACCGATGAGACTGACACTCAAGTGCTTCGATGCGGTTCCTCGAGTGGCGAACGGTAAAACTGCAGCCCTCTCTTTTTAAGCTCCAGACTGCACAAACTGTAATTCGGGCACTTGCAAGAAGTGCATTAGCTACGACTTTGTTCGCTTGTGACCGGAGCGACCGGAACAACCGCTCTGCGCTGCGTGCACACACTCCTGCAACCGCTGCAACAAGCGCAGCAGGTTGTCAGCACGACTGTCGCTTCTCTGCCGCCGTCAGCTGTTTCCGCGGTGCCTCTAAAAAGAAGGGGACGCGCTGCCACCCACTGGCGATAGCAGAAAAGGGACAGAGTTTTCTATAGGCTCAAGCTTTATTAAGTTCTTATTTTGTCATGATAGGCTCGCAGGGCAGAGTGGATGAAAAAGAAAAGAAAAGATGCAGTACGCCAACTTGGACGATCACTACTTTAACACACAACTTTACCGATAAAACAAATCTTGCCAAGCGATGGCAAAAGATGATGTAATCTTCGCAGCGATGTAGCAATGTAAAAATATGATTTCGTGGATAACACAGACGTCGTGAGCGTTCAGGAATGCTAACACTAATCGCGTTTCTCGCGGTGATGAAAACGCGTCAAAATCCGCTATCTTCATACGGCACGCCTTTAAATACAGTATGCACCAGTAATACCTTGAACTTTAGCACATGCGTGGAATGCGCAAAAATAAATGCGAGCGACAATCTTTCTTGCAGTTATTGCCGAGCACATTCACTATAAGGTATTGCACCGGATAGACTAAAGAAACAAAAGGGTGAACTGCCATGGGCTGAAATGCATCTTGTCATTTTACCAGGTCAGTGATCACAATACAGTGAAATCTCGGTATAACGAACTTCAGGGGGCCGCGGAAAATTGTTCGTTATTCTGAAAGGTCGTTATAGTGAAAACCGCGAAATTAACCATAATTACTTATTTTCCAATGATTAAAACGTCCTACCTTTACAACGGTGGGTCCTTGAACTCGTTTTTCACAAAGATGCACAAGTCAACATCAGACAAAGCACATTTATTTAAAGTAATCGGTGATTTTTTTTTTTATGCGTGCAGCACAAATTTTGCAACACAAAAGACCATTTTTTTTCTTTTTTTGATGCGGCAGCATTGCAGCACGAACGCCGGCTCTGCTTTGTGGACGCAATAAACACCGAAAAAAGCCGCGTCTGACAAGGCTGAGAGCACACGCAGAAGTGAAAAACAAAGATGACAAAGATAAACCCGATGCGTCGCCGGCGACGCAGCCAGTGCGGTGCCACCGTAGACTGGCGTGCTTCATAAAATAGCCGTCAACGAAAAAAAAAAAAGAAAGAATCGTCAACGCAAGAAGAGTTACGTTCTCGCCACGCTTCTCTACAAAAAAACAAAAAAAATTCCTCCAGCGTGTTTTTTTTTTTCTCACTTTCTAGATTTTTTGCGCACGTGCTCCCTGCCTCTCTCTCGCCCTTGCCGAACCCTCGCCTCTGCCGTCTGTGCTGGTAAAACCCGTCTGTCGTTTCAACAAACAAAACATTAAAAGAAAAGAAAGAAAGAAAGAAATAGTAGTTCGTCTTTGGCGCCGTTACCTCTCGCGCTGTCTCGCGTTTTCAACGGAGCGAGTTGCAACTTGCAAGGCGTCCGCTCGCCGTGTCGTCTGCTAGCCTGCCGCTCCGGCTGCCGTGTCAGATTCACTGAAACCTTAGAATTCCCGCACTTCAGAATATGAGTTCGTAGTACTGAGGTGTTGTTAACATGATGCGGAGCTAAATATAGTGCTCGTTATTCTGAAATGTTCGTTATTCTGAAGTACGTTGTAGTGAAATAATTTTGCATTACAACCATAGGCAGTCAGCACGGGATTTTTTAGAAGTTTGTTAATCTGAAAAGTTTGTTAAAGTGGTGTTCGCTGTACCGAGATTTGACTGTATACCATATCAATCATGCAACACAACACCTGGTTACGACGGCGACACAAACATTCACGCAGAATCATTGCAGTACCGTCAAGCCTCAACTGCATAATAGACAACTGGAGTTGGCCTAATGGTAATAATGGACAGCAACCATGTAACTACGGCCCAAGGCGCGTCACTGAATCCTTCGGAGCACTGAAACCTCACGGCTTCGCTTCGAAGCAGCGTTGCCACACTGCCATACACAGGCTGGATTACGGGGCCACTCAAGATAGAAAGCCGTAGACTAGTCGAACTAGGACATAATCTCCTGACCAGTCGTAACGTACCAGCTGTTCAGAAATCTCGAATAAACGTACCGCACAAATTATTTTCCCCCCTATTTCAAGATGGCTAACACCAGTCACTTCCGATTTCAAGATGGCCGACATCATCCAATCAGAACGCTCGCTCGTTTCATTCTAATTTCAAGCAGATGCCACGGACTGCGATACCCTGGAACCTTCTGCAGGCCTTAGCAGATGGCAGACATCCAGGTTAGGACAACGGATTGGATTGTGGCGGCTTATGCCCCAAACTCACCGCAGCAAGGTTGCTTGCACTGGCACCAGTCATGCGCACCTGCTGCACCATGCCCGGCGTCGGCTGGGCCGGCCTGCTGATTCCGGCTGCGACCGTGGAATTGGCTGTGGATATGGTCGGCCTTGAGGTGGCCATGATCGGGGTCAAGGTCGGCTGCTGCTTCAGCGGCGGCATCCGAACGCACACCCCGACTGAACGCTGCATCACCTGAGCGGAAGGAGTAGGCACCGTGAGAGAGCGAACAGGAACGACACCGTTGCAATCGAAAACAGTTTGTTGCTCACTCGCTCAAAGGCGCCACTTTCCTGGCTCTTCTAATGCCTCTACATATAATTTCTGCTTCGCTTGTCTTACAAGTACGAACAACCATTGTTACGCGAATGCAAAAGACACACGCCACGAGCAAATGCTAGAATACATATCATCTTGACAGCTAGTTTCAGTGCTGCATCATTTCATACAGTGGCACTTTGGTTGCTATACTTGTAACACATCAGGGGTCTTTGGCACTTCATGCGGCTCATACTTCGCATGTCATGTTCCATGCAAGACGATTTCACTAGGTTTCGTACGGTGTAGTGGTTCACTAACCAGGACACCAAAGGCTGAAAAGCAGACCTTTTGCAAAGCATGCAGGGCTGTACGCGGCACTGAAAGGAATGCTGGAAACTCGTGGTTCAATCGGTTGTAGCAGACGACAGAGGCAGTCTTGGGGGGACGAGCGGGCGACAGAAGGCAAGCAATAGACCAAATGCAAAATCGTTCCAACGTCAAGCAACACTCTGCGTGCTGCCATCTTTGTTGCGTCGAGATGCCTCCGCTGTTTGTCAATTCTCGTAGCGTTGCCGGTAACAGTCGAGGTCTACTGCTCACCCTCATCGATCCTCACCCACACCTGAGAGCTAAGGGTTAGAATTGTTTTACGCTCTTCCTCGCACACAACACCTGGTCTCAACCTGGTCGCACACAACACCTGGCCATCCTAGTGAGTCGCCGAAGAACGTGCCAAGTCTCACCAATTGGCTTCGGCTCTGGCAAAGCGCCAGTGTGCTCGTTGCCCCGCCGGTCGCTGGTTCCTTGCTGTAACCAACATGGCGGACGTACACTTTGGCTAGAAATTCGGCTTTCAGTGCCGGCAAAGGCACAAGTACCTGGCTTTCGAAAGTGCCTTCTCTGCGCGAGTGCTTGTGTGAGCGAAGGATTCTTCGGAACAATGCTTTCGCACCCTGGCCTTTGCCAGAGCCGAAGCCAACTGGTGAGACTTGGCACATTCTTCGGCGACTCACTAGATGGCGCCATGCATTTCGCGCATCGTCTATTGCACTACCCTCTTGCTCCCCTCAGTGTCACATGGGGGCAAGGCGGTAGCTATGGGATTCTGTGCGTTGCCTTTCGAGATTTGTGCAAAGGGTCTATTTTGCCAGACTTCCAACATTAAGCGACCAATTTCACCATCTGGCAACGCCGGTGCAGATCGCAGTTCCAAAAACATCATAGAGTTCATATAATAATCTAGAGGGAAAGGTCCCAGGCAGTGCGGCCGCTTTGGAAGGCGGGGCATGGGCTCTGGCGACGTTTCAATATACACAAAGCAGCGTGAAAACATCACCCGCAAGCTGTGTACCTAGTGCTCCATCTTTATTTCACGCTCACTTAGTGGAAGAGATTGGCGTAGCGCATTGTATAAGTCGACAGGCATGCATGCTTCAAGTTGTCGTGGCAAGACGGAAGCGCCCAACCAATCGTCTGCTCTCCTTTTCCGCTCTTCCGCCGCTCTTGCGTTCCCTCTCCCGAGACTGCCGACGTCGGCGCTCACGATTTGCAAGGCGCCGTCCCCGTCTTTATGCCCCCGGGAAGAATGCGGCGCTCTGCGCCAAACCAAGAGGCAGCTCCGCCCACCCACCCTGTTTCTGCGTGCCCCCGCGCAGCGCTCCTGCTCGCAGACGAACTCGTTGAGCTGCTTCTGGAGCTGGAAAGAGCGTCGGCGCCAGCGCTCCAGGGCCCGGTGCAGCGTTTCGCACTTCTTCTCCATGGGCTGGAGCAGGGCCTGCCCTCTGCAGGGCCAGGCACTCCCGCACCCGCTGGGCCACGTACGCCTCCAGCTGGGCCCTGCTCAGCACCACCAGGTTGGGCCCCACGGGGATGCCCACGGGCGGAGGTGTCTGGCTCACCCCCCTCCTCAGGCTTGCACTCCGTCAGGACCCCTTTGTCCGACTCTGCAGGGACGCAAATCATACATTACTCCTAGGATCTATCGGACTACATAAAAATCCCTCAGTTTAGCCTATTTCGTAATGTTAATGACAACGGCATTGCATAGCGAGAGTTGTGCCTTAATGTGGCTTGGCGGTAAGTAAACAAATTGAAAGGGGGACACTACCCAGGAGGGTCAACTTGTAAGCCCCTCAGTTAAAATAAACAAAATTAAGGGAAGACATACCGTATTTGCACGAATATAACGTGAGTTTTTTTTCGGAATTACGTGCTCCAAAACGCACCTCGCGTTATATTCGGAATTGAGTTCAGCCACGAGGCGCCGCGAGTCTGGAGAAAGCTAGAGGAAAAAGCCATCCCTCCCCGCTCAATGCAGGAGATCCGGTGGGAAAATAAGTGGGGGTGTGGAAAGGAATTTATTAGCTATTGGGCCACCTGAAGGGGCCAATGGAAAAGATAAAACAACATTTTTTTTATCGCTTTTTGTGTTTGTCCAACGCCCGCACGCCACAGCGCCACAGCAGAAACTCAGCGCGCACGCCATGCGGGACTGCGGGCACTGGCCTATTCGAGCCGGACCAAGCCAAGCCAGGCCGAGTCAAGTCAACACAAGCCAAGCCAAGACCGTTTACTTAATCGTGCTACACGAGGTGTTCGTTTATGCAGAGGGACCAGAACAAGAAGTGTGATCGTGTATCGGGTTCAGCAGTCTTTTTTCTACCTGCGCATTTTTGTAGTTTCTGCTCCAGAGTGGTCTGGTGTTTGTGTGTTGGTGCTTCTGCTTCCTGCCTTGCTTGGATTGTGGGCTGCCAGAAGCTTACGCTGAAGAAAAAGGAACTACCAGACGAGGTGCCGTGCTGCTGCTTATCTGCAGTAGTAGCCAAGTGTAATGTAAACGGAAGGACCTGAGCAGTCAGGATGAGTGCAGTCAAAACATACTGATATTTCTTCTATTTCCATTGACTTTTCACTTCTGCTATGCCCCGAGTGTGCGAAACTGACGCAGCCTCGGCTCACGTTATAATAGTAATAATATATTTTTTTCTTTTTGAGGTCATCAAAACCTGCCTTCGCGTTATATTCGTGGTCGTGGTTATATTCGTGCAAATACGGTAGGTCCTAGAATGCTCAAAAGTGCAAAAAAATTGCTTTTTAGAAAAGCACTTTTTTGGGATGTTTAGACTTTCAAGAACCTCTTCAGGACATATGAACGCCAAATTCAATCGGAAAATATTTAAATATCTACTTTATAACGACGCGGTAGACGTGAAATGCCCATGAAACTGCAAAACATGCTCCCAGTTTCGTGCACTCGCCATTTGCAAACCATACGTCTGGCGGCCGCCATCTTGGTTTTGTTTTCAAGCTATCTCCTTTCTCCGCATTTTGAGACACTCCAAAACGGCGTCACTCGAACAGAACTGCCGTTTTCGCGGGTTTTCCAGCGGACGTTTCTGAGCCCCTGATTGGCCAGAGCGCGCGCTGCTCCAGAGGTGCGTCTCCCATTGGCCTTCCAATCTCCCGGCGCTCCTTCCTCCTCTCCGAATTCCTCGCTTCGCGGGTGGCCGACTCCGATCTGCGTCTGCTTCCTCGATTCCGTTGCGCAGCTCGTGCTCTTTCAACTCATTTTTCCATCGCTTTTTTAGACTTTAGTACTAGTATTTTAATAGTTTGTGCATTTATTGTGTGTTATTCTTCGCTATTTAGTGTTTTCTTTGTCAGATCGTGTTGTAAAGGCGCACGTGAGGAATTTCGTAACGTGTTACGAAATGCAGTAGGCGCGGCGACTTTCCGTTTGTTGTCGGGATGCCTGGAGATCTTCGCCTGAAGACAACTACGCGTCAGGCGTATGGCAAGAAACGAAAGCGTCCATGGAATGCACGTCAGAAGGCGTCGAAGAAAGACACGCTGCCAGGATCGCCCGTTGAACCCGAAAAGGAGGATTCTGCTGGAACGAGCTTCGCGTCTCACTCCGGTGCACCCGGCGTCAACGCATCGTCGGCCCACGTCTCCGGTGCTAGCAAAGACCGCATCGACACAGTGTACTACTCCGTGGAGGAGTCTGCTGAGCGTGCAGCAAATGCGGGGAATGTGAAGGAGCGTCTGGCGTCGCAGTCTGCAACGGAACGGAAGTTCAAGCTGCTGGATGTCAACCTGGTGAGCGACGGCGACGACAGCGGCACGGACTTCATGATCGTGGACATGAGCGTGATCAACTCGTTCTTGGGGCTCATGCCCTGCCCTGAGTGCGGCGCGAAAACCGTGACCGTGTCCAAGGCCCCAGGGAAGGAGTATGGGCTTTGTGCTAAGCTTGTCCTCGCGTGCTCCACATGCGACCTGCGCGAAGAACAGTTTTCTTCTCCCAGGGTGACTGGTGACGCCAAGATAACGCCGTTCGAAGTCAACGTTCGCGCAATGAAGGCAATTCAGAGCATTGGCAAAGGAGCAACAGCCCTGTCCGATTTCTTTGCTACAATGAACATTTCTCACCGCGGCCTGCACCATAAGACCTACCAAGGCCACATGAACATGACAATACAAGCCTGCAATGCCACTGCTACAGAATGTGAGGCTGCAAGTGTGGCCTGGATCAAGGAACTGTACAAGGACATGGACAGCCCACCAGGGAACATCAATGTCGTTTTTGATGGTACTTGGCTGACTCGAGGACACAACTCGCACGTCTCTGTTGGCTGCATCATCGAGATGTACGGGGCTCGTCATCGACCACATGGTGCTCTCGAACTTTTGCTTGGGCTGCTCAACTGGACCGAAACCCAGCGAAGAACGGTATGCAGCCTGGCTAGCCAAACACACTCCCGAGTGTCAAAAAAACATTGACTGCAAGTCTGGCCGCATGGAAGTGGAAGCTGCCCTATGTATGTTCCGGAGGTCCCTGGACAAGCACAAGCTGCAGTACACGACCATGCTATCGGATGGAGACAGCCGGACCTTCCACGCCCTGACAGAGGATGCAGCGTATGGGTTTGTGAAGGTGGAAAAAAAGACTGCATCAACCACGTGCACAAACAGATGGGGGCAGCCCTGCGTGGACTGGTTGACAAGAAGAAGGCCCAAGGTGAACCACTTGGAGGAAAGGACGGCTCACGCAGGACAAGATCAAAAAGATCACCAATTACTATGGCTATGCCCTGAGGAGCCACAAGAACGATGTGCCAGGCATGAGGAGAGCGGTCGAGGCCACGCTGCAGCACATGTCGTCGACTGATGAGACCCCGAAGCACAGCCTCTGCCCTGAAGGACCAGAGTCGTGGTGCAGCTACAACCGTGCCATGGCGACGAATGAAGAGCCCCCTCCTCACAAGAACAGCCTGCCTGATTTCGTTTGCGAAGCACTCGAACCAGTGTTCGCACGGCTGAGCGACGAGGCCCTCCTCAAGCGGTGCAGCGATGGCATGACTCAGAACTCTAATGAGAGCCTGCACGCCATGATCTGGAACCATGTGCCAAAGAGCAAGCATGCCTCGCTGCACAGAACCCAGACGGGAGTAGCTGAAGGAATCGGCCGTTTCAACCAGGGTGTTACGAAAAGCAACAAAGGAATGGCCGAGAAGCTTGGCTACTGCGCAGGAAGCCGCTTGGTGCGCCAGAGCCTCGAGAAGGATCGCCGCAGGCTCCAGAGGTCAAATGACGACCACAGAGAGAGGAATGCCGTCAAGACCAAGCTCGCAAGGAGACACAAGCCAACAAGGGACTCGGACTACAGCCCCGGTCTACTCTAGGTCCGAGTAACATCGAAGGACAGTGTGCGGCCTTACGGAGGCTCTAAATAAGTTTTTGTTGTGTTTTGACCATGAACGTGGTGCAACTTTATTTGTAAAGAGCAGGACTACATGGTGATGCTATTTAGGTGACAATTTCGCTTACCTAGGCACTGAAAGAGGTATATAAAGTGACAAATGTAGTTTTCTCCGTTTTTTGGTAGACTGCATGATGTTACGGATATTTTTTTGTATGCTATCTTTATAAGGTGGCCACAAACTTGGTATGGTCTTGTTCATGAAGAACAGAAC
Source organism: Ixodes ricinus (assembly GCA_037355805.1). NCBI lineage: Eukaryota > Metazoa > Arthropoda > Arachnida > Ixodida > Ixodidae > Ixodes > Ixodes ricinus. Next base: position 40,760 of record JAZHYW010001728.1, on the reverse strand, counting down.
TATATGGTGATGCTATTTACATTGTTGTAGCTGTATTCAAGTAAAAGTTTGGTAAGATGAAACTTCAAGTGCAGTTTTCTCAGTTTCATGTTTTTGGACATCACACGCTGCCTTACGGAGGCTTTTCCAATATTTTTTTCGAGTGACCACCCTCCCGTCGTAAGAGATCACAAGAACTCAGCCGCAAGCGAACCCGAACGCGTCAACAAGCCTCGACGCAGCCGCGCACGCATACGGCAACGACCGGCCGGAGCGCCGATGAGCGTACCCATGCCAACGATCCGACGTGTGCACCGCAGATGGGCGCTAAGAGGTGTGTCAAAGCTCTCGCGCCGCCGACTCACCCGCGCCGTCCTCGAACTTGATGCGCTTCGAACCGTCCGGAGCCGCATCCGAGCCGTCTGTCACCCCCAGCGCCTTCTTGAGCTCGGCAAGGCTGGAGTAGCCGGAGGAAGCCAGGCGGCGGCGCTTCTTCGGCTCTGTGGCCAAGACCTGTTCCATGTCCAGGTCCTCCTTGAGGCCCATGGCGGGCAGGCCCACCACGTCGCCTGCGAACGTGGAGTTCACCCGTTAATCCAGAGGGAAAGGTCCTACACATTCAGGCCACTTCGAAAGGGCAGGGCACGGACGCACATATCGGTGGGCCTGACGGAACTGCCGTAGTAGTAGTAGTACCGTATTTTCCGGGCTATAGTGTGCGGACTATACATGTTAAAAGTTGAAATTTTAGGCTGTGCAGACTATACATGATTTTTGTTTTTCCATATTCTTGATTATGATGGGACAAGATGGATTTTGTGAATGAAAGAGTATGTTAATGATCATTTACGTATAATACAAGCTTCTTTGTGAGCAAAGAAAGCAGACATTTGTCAAGGTCTACGAGAAGATTTTTGTGTCGACTAAGCACCAGGTTCGGACTATACGCTGGGCGCGAACTATGCACCAGGTGCAGGCTATCTAGGCAAACACGATTATTTTTTACCCCAAATTCGCCCCCGCAAACTATTGACCGGAAATTGCGATAGTAGTAGATTGGGGCTTTATGGCACAAAAGCAACTAAAGCTATGATGTGTTGAGAAATTAAACTATTGCATAAGAGCGTTTAAAAGAAGGAAGAGCTTTAGTAGCTGGTAAATTATGAAACTATGAACATGAAAAATGTATAGCATATGAGCAGGACCTTAAAGGGGTACTAAAACAAAAATTGAAATTTTCAAATTTCGTTCGGAAATGTAGGTCAAGCATGACGTGTAATAACCGTAATTCATAATCACACGTTTGTATTTTGAACGATTGGCTATATTTTTCGTTCCAAACGGTGCACTCGAGCGAGCGCTCGAAGAGAAGCGAACGGAGGGCGCGATGCGTCATGCGGATATCCGGCGCAAACAAAAACAGAAAGAAAAGTTTCCCCGCATTCGTGACGTAGCAAGGCTGGCGGGATTATGAGCTTTGCCCTTGGTGGCGTTGTCAGCGTTGTGGAGGTGTCAATAGCGCCAGCGCGTTACAACCGAGCCGTTCGAAGTGCCCGTGGGGTGACGAGCGTGTGGCTGGCCCAAGAAGCACGTAGCTTCCACAGCACTGTCAGCTAGGCTGAACCTGGGCTGAACGGGGTGGGGAAAGCAACTTTTGTCCGAGTTTTGAGCGACTGGCTAATCTTCTAGGGGGAGAATGGCTGCATCCGGCTGCACAAACGAGGGTCCGAGAAAGAGGAGAGTCCACCCTTTCCGTCTTCTTGGACTGTTTGGTTCAATGCGCGATTTGTGAGTTGAGGAGGAAAGCTAAGAAGGAAAATGTTGAAATGCCAAAGAGCGGCGCTGCGCCAGAGGAATCTGCTACGTCACGACTACGTAGCAGATTCCACAACGTTGCTGGACTACCTCCCAAATAGGCTCCGCATGCATCCACCAGGTGCACATTGGAAGATCGTTTATTTAGCTTTAAAATTAGTTCTCTTGTGCCTTTCAACGGAAGACTGGTGTTTTTGAGGTTAGGGTGCAACATGCAACACATTCAAGCTAGAAAATGAGCGCTGGAATTTCGTTTCCCTACCCCTTTAAAGTATAAAGAAGGCTTCAATTCACGTGAAAGACTTATGCTTTCTAGAAACTTAAAAACATGGGTGGATGGGAGCAGTGGTTCATTTCCAAGTAAATGGACGTGTTCTTTGTAGAGCTGGGAGAAGTAGTGGCGGCATTTATCATCGTAAGCTGGGCACCCGAGAAGGATATGTAAGACACTTAAAGGTTCCTGGCAATGTTCACATTCAGGAGGATCCTTCCCACGTAAGAGGTGTACAGTCGGCACGGAATGAAACGCGAACAAGGAGCGCATGGTTTTCGACCCACGCTGAGTCACCTGGAGAAGCAACATCGAAGGTTTGGATGCACTGAGCAAGCGTCTAACACATCGAAGGAGGAGCCATCATCTTCCAGCTCCCATCTGGTTCAGGTGGTGCAGCATCTAGCGAAAACCATACACCCACTGTTCGCGTTTCATTCCGTGCCCACTGTCACATGCGTGCACCCAATGTGTGGATGACCGAGGACTACCTCATAAAACCTGCCTCCCTGCCTAGCACTCTCCCATTCACAGAGAAAGGGCTTTATCATGTGCAGTTTGTTTGCCACCTGTAGGCTCCATTCAGCTTGCCACTGAGCTTTAACATGATATTTGATTAGAACACAGTAATCTATGATTGTAATGTTACGCAACTACCGTAAAAACCCGCATATAATACTAGGTTTTTTTTCCACTTTTGCCATGTAAAATTTGCGGTTCGTATTATACGCGGGTCCCAACAATTTTCAGCTTCGATGAGGCGCGATCTAACGCAGTTTGACATAGTTTCGGTTTCGAAGCAATATGGCGTTCAAAACAGCTATCATCATCATTAAAATCACAATGTCCGAGGCGCCACTATGCGTCCACGGTCAGGTTAGGCAATGGCGTCGGCGCAAAAACAATGTTCGGCCGCCTTCAAAAGAAAAGTAATTTTGGTTGCGGAAGACATCGGCAACAGTGCTGCCGGACGACGATTCGCCGTAAATGAATGCAGCATCCGCGCACGGAGAAGACAAAAGCAAGTTCTGTTAGCGTGCAACGGAACGAGAAGAAGCTTTAGAGGCCCAAAGAATGGCGTGTTCGCCGACGTCGAGGCAAGTCTCGGCGACTTTGTAAAAGAGCAACGTGAACGGCACGTCGCCGTACACATCGAGCTGCTGCAAGAGAAGGCGAGAGCACTTTGGCGAGCCGACATTGGGTTGCTCGCTTTATGCGCCGCGCCGGGCTTTCACTGCGTCGGCGCACGCCCGTCCCTCGCTCTTTCAAGAAGTGCGGGATTTCAAATGTGCTCGACGGCACTGAAGACGACTGCCTTTGGGAGGAGGCGTCGGACAAGGAGTCTGATGGAAATGATGACAGTGATTAAGGTTCAATTACGACGCAAATATACGTTTTTCTAAAGACTTCCTGGGTTGCATTTTACGGGGAAAATTTTCGCGGCCCTTAAATTGTTTTGTATTATACACGGATAAAACTTTTTTTTTTCCTTCGCGGTCCTCAAATCATGCCTCGTATTATACGCGGGTTCGTATTATATGCGGGTTTTTACGGTAATCTATGAATGGGATGCTACTAGTGTCTACAGCACGGGTGCCACTAGTATTCGCAACACAATCTACCTCTTCATTCCCTGGGATTCCAACAGAATAGACATTACACCCTTTTCTGCTCGCTGCTACTATTTTATTTTGCAGTAAAACAACGAGGGCATTTCTGGAGCAATAAACGAAACTCGAACTACTTTAAATCTATCCGAGTCAAAAGCAGTTCAACTGTACGTAAGGTAGCAGTAGCACAAGACTATCAAACCGCAACCTGCAGCTTTCCATTTAGAACGCGTTACATTTCTCTTTTTTTTTTTTTTGTGGGGGGGGGGGGGGGGGGAATCGCGAGCCACACTTTTACACGCAAAGAGCCGCATGCGGCTCGCGAGCCGCTGCTTGGCCACCTCTGGTCTAGATGTTCATGGATGAAAATATGGCATTCTTCAAAATCAACTTTTTTGCAGAAATTTTTTCTGGGTAGTGTCGTAGTGTCCCCTTCTTAAAATAGTAACCCCAATAGAAAAAGGAAAAAAGAAATGAACAAACCTCCATTCAAAATGGGCGACTCATTCTCCTTCCCGGCCTCGGACTCCTCTGGCGGAATTTCAGGGTCGTCCCCTAGAATCGACGAACTTGCCGTTAGCCGACAGAATCCGAGACAAAGATCCACAACCCCAGTGACAGGTGCGGACATTTATCAGCCCAGTTATGCCATACACTTTGCCTCTTCCCAAAGCAGTTAGGTTCACCTGCTGCGACATTTCGTAATGAATAGCAAATCGACGACAATTCGCAGACATACTAAGATTTTACGCAAAAAACAAGGCAACATAAAGGGTGGGCCAGCGCAGGACAAGACATACTTTAAACTAAAGTTTTATTAGACGACCCAGCAATTTAAGCTGAAATACAACTCGACCTGCGCTGCCCCACGCTTTCTGTCCCCAAGTTTCTTGCCATAAAACCTCGATATGAATCGGAGCCGACTAGCCCCGCTTGCTGCCCTAATTCAAATCGGAGAATGCATCGATACCATTCTTTCTGTTTCAGCACTGCACATGCTCAAACATATCCCATTTAGTACGGCTGGATTCGGTCATAATAACTCGTATTTGTGCCTTATATCTCATCACATTTCTGAGGGACAAGGGCGGTTCCATCCTGGCCCCCTTTCAAAACCAAAAATGCAAATTCTGTAACCTGTTGAATCCCAACTACAGTCTGAACAGATGGGAAGAGGCCCAACAAATTCAGACCTTTAGCGCCCACACAGAAACCGAGCGAAACCTTGCCCGGACAATTAAAGGATGGCAAATTTTCGGACCGACCTTTCAGCTCGACCTTGACAGCCTCCTCGTCCATGTCGTCTACTTCCCTCTCGTCTGCCTCCGAACACAGGTCTATCGTCGGGGCGTCCTCATCCATAGACTCGCAAACAGCCGCCTCTTTGTCTTCTTCAACGGCTGCCTCTTTGTCCTCTTCAGCGGCCGCCCCTTTGTCCTCTTCAGCGGCCACCTCTTTGCCCTCTTCGGCGACCTCCTCGTCCTCTTCAGCAACCTCCTCGTCCTCTTCGGCAGCCGCCTTGCCCTCTTCAGCAGCAGCCTTCTCCTCTTCAAGAGTCAACTCGCCGTCCGCTTCAGCAGCCTCCTCCTTCTCCCCCGCATCAACGACTTCCGACTCGGCAAATACCTCTTCGGCATCCCCAGCGGATGTCCCTTCAGCATTTCCAGTGTCAGCCACCTTGGTTCCGCCGTCCACCTCTTCTTCTGTGACGACGGCTCTCTCCGCTGCACTGTCGGTCGTCGGTTCCTTCTCGCCGACGGCTGCTTCCTTCGGCTCGCCAACCACTGGAGCGCCTCCCCTTCCGTCCACTCCCTTTTCGTCGTCTTCCGCGTCGTCGTCCAAAAGGATGACCTTAATGGTGGAGGGGGGTCCGGATTACGGTCTTCGGGTGGCGTTTGCTGGGCTGCCGACGATGGCCCCTGCTTCGCAGACTCCCTGTCGAAATAAACCGTCGACGCCTTTTCAACTTGCATTGCGACACCCCCCAAGAAATCGGTTCGACCAAGTGCAAAATTATAGTTTGCATCCCGTGTGAATGCATCGAGTGACTACGCACGGTGCCGTGTCCCTCCCAAAGGTCTTGCAACGCTTGCACGGCATTAGATTGGCTGCGATGGCTCGTAGCATTTGCTGCAATCCACGATAAGGTGAAATGGAGCATGGTGGGGTACAGTAAAAGGTCAGCTACGCTCGTCTTGTTGGGGGCTCTCCGAACAGGACAAGTTTTTTGCACTTTACAGCATTTCCTGTACTACCGAAAGTAGAGGTTTTCCTTTGGTACCAGTAAGCTTTGGGACGGTTTTACTTTTCCCGGGGGGGTGGGGAATTTACACTTTGCTTCTGACTTCGGACAACAAGAGCTCGGAGCACGCTCATCACGTGGGCGCGGGCAACCAATGATACGCTTCATCCACTGTCCTCAAGACCTCCGCTGTTTTAGTTTCCACCCCCATACCCTGAAAATGAGGAAGGGGGAGGAGATGGCAGCAAAGAGACAAGGATGAAAGCCGTGCCGTTTATGTGGTTGATGTCCTCACTGAAAACGTATGCGCACGCCGCAAAGCTACATAGCTTGAAAATCGCACACACTTTTTTAACGCTGGTTTGCACACTTGCAACTGCTTACGCCCGTGCGCCTTAAAACCTCTTAAACTCTCACAACGAGAGGACATACTAGCGTCATCTGTCCGGTGGTCGTGGTACGCTGCATTTCCGTATATCTCCTACATTTCTTTTCACATAATTTTTTTTTTGCCTCGGAAAGCTTTTTGATTTTGATATAGAAGATTATTTTTTATAGATAGTAGATACCTTCAATCTCGCAAACACCACAAAAACTAATGAAATCTAGTTCCAGGGTAACCTCATAGACGATGCTAGTGTGTTACCTCGCATAGAACTGCGTCGTAAGCAAACGCAAGTGTGCGAATGGGCCTTAATGTGTCTAAACACCGTGCTTGCTAAGAAAAACCTTCTTGGGGTGGGGAGAGGGGTGTCAAACTATCCAGACACTTGTTAAAGCTGCTTTGGGGAAGTTGAGCATCCCCCTCCAACACAGAGAGGTCCCGGGCGGAACTCACTTGGGGTCCTCTTGGTGCTCCGGGGCGGGCGCCTCGTAGTCGTCGTCTTCGTTCACCTCCTCCATGATGAGGAAGTCGTCGTCGTACGCCTCGCAGGAGCTGTTCAGCCCCTGCGCCTCCATCTCCTCCTCCTCCGCGGTCCGCACCAGCAGCTGGTCCATGGAGGCCGCAGACTCTGCACCCTCCTTGGCCCGCTCCGCATCCCCTTCCATGACGGACTTCCGGGGCAGACGGCGACCAGTGTCCTTACTGTTGCTGCCGGCTATTCCTACGATTAAACGACGTTGGGTCAGGGCGGGCAGGGGTAGAGCAGCAATGTTGCGGTAACTAAAACTCGTCCTTGACTGCCACGTCGTACGTCAAAAGTAGTCCCCAAACGACGTGACACTCATGTTACGTCGTCGGCAGAAATCGAGGGACCACCCTGTCGGACGCGGTGCACACACAAATCGGAAACACAATTCAGGCACCTTAACTATGCCCACATAGCCTAAAAAGTCAAATACAAAAAAAAAGAAAGAAAATAAATTATTGCGAAGTGGTGCGTTATGTTTGGACCGTGCACTTATATTTTTGCAATGCACATTTGGCAAGAAGAAAAAAAAATTAAACCGACCAGCGAAGAAGTAGGAGGCACCAGATTCCAGAGGTCACCCTGGTTGTGTCACTCCTCACGAATATGCATTAGTAGTATAATTAAATCGCTACAGAGCCACGGCGACGGAATTTATTTTTTTGTTAATCGTGTAATTATATGGCTGCAAGAATGTGCCTCTGCCAGCTTAATACTCGCAAAACTGGTCCATGTTCCGTGTAAAATAATTAGATGTCAGGTTGCAAAGACTTTGTCTCCATACACATCTAGGAATGCACAAGTAAATGCATTGACAGAGGTCCTTAAAGGGATACTCCAGCGATTGTTTGACCTACTCCAACTATTGTTTCTAAATCCCCAGCGTTCACCCTTTTTGGTATGCTATTTAGGAACCCTGTGGGATGTACAGCGTTTAGTTTAGACGTTGAAGATCTTTACTATTCAATGCCCCATGATGACCTCATGCTTTGCATAAAAGAGTGCATTATGGACCTCAACGATGAAGTTGTGTTTAGATCCCAATGCAAGATTCTGGTCGAAGGGTTTCTAGAAGTGTTGCCATTTTATTTGAGGTCTACCTTTATCGAGTGGCATGAAAAGGTGTATGTGCAAAAGTCTGGGGTGTGCATGGGGTCCAGGGTAGCACCTGTACTGAGTAGTATCTTACTTGCAAAGGTTGACAGGACGCTTGACAGTCTGTTGAAGGCCCCCGCTAAAAAGATTTTTAGGTATGTAGACGATTATTTGGTTTTCGTCGACAAAGGTAACCTTAATCGGATCCTCGATTTCATGCTAAAAACGTTCAAGGAACAATGTTTGGGCCTAAGGTTCACTTTTGAAACCCCAAAAGACCAGACAATCCAGCTTTTGGACCTCAGCATGGATGTGAGCCAGAGCCACGTTAGTTGGTGGCATCATCCCAGAACCACCAAGACTCTCCTTGATTTTAGATTGTGGCATCCTAAACTCGTCAAAAGAGGCATTGCTGAATCATGTATTCGTTCGGCGGTAACAAAGTCTTGCTACCACAGAGTGGGACAAAGCCTTGCCACCCAGGTCGGGAGACTAAAAGAGGTTGGTTTCCCAGATTCAGTAATCACCTCAGCCGTGGAAGCAATAGTGAAAAGTATTAAGGATGAGAAGTGGGGAAAAGTAACAAGAAAAGTAAAAGAGCAGGTCACAGTCATCCCTTATGAGCACCACATGTCACAGAGCCGCCTCGAAGTACGGGGTAGATGTGGTGTTGTCGGCACATAACAAGTTAAGCGGTATTTGCTCTGCAGTAGAAAAGCGCGTGAACAAGGAAGAAAAACAGGGGGAGAGGCCGTGCGGCATAAAACACCGCACTGAGTTTCTGCCATGCACCTTGGGTGTAGAATACCAGATACCCTTCACGTGCGGGAAGGTTTACATCGGACAGACAGGGCGGTGCCTAAACGTTCGATTGCGGGAACCCCGTAGTACTTTAACAGGAACAGCAAGCTCCCACTTGGCGTTACACTGCAGGGGCTGTGCCTGTACACCGTTACTAGACAACGCCATTGTGTTGTATAAACACAGGGGCCAAAAAGCTCCAGAGATTGTCGAAGCTCATAGGATAGAGGAGGGGCCAGCCTGCGCAAGTCAGGCTTCCTTGAATTTGCTGGACACTGAGGTCGAATTTTTAGATTGGGGACGACGCATATAGAATTGTGCAACAGATAGCACCCAATTTTATGAGGCGCATGCGCATTTCCAATGTGATTAGAGAGTCGTGTTGTTGTATGTTTTTCTTCGTTGTTTCCTGATAATAAACCTTTCAGTTGTTAGTCAGTGCTCGTCCTGCCCAGTTCCTTCCTCTGCCCTTGTAAAATTCGCGCTGTCCCATTATTAATACTATATTAGCGATGTTCGTTGGTGTGTTTAGCAAATTGTCAGGCAAATCGGAGGCCATGAAGAAATCGCAGGAGGACCCCTTTAAAGGGATACTACAACAAAATTTCAGCACTTATTTCTTGGTCTACTCGTGTTCGGAGCAGTATTACATCAGACACACCAACCTCTCGTTGAAAAAGACACGAAAAGGAATTTTAAAACGAATTAAACAATTAGCAAAGAGCGCCTGGTGGAGGTCGCTAACGCCTCGTTTGTAATGCCCGTCCAGGAACCTTGACAGGTAGTGATGGTAACTGTCTCGCCTCCAGCCACCACAAGGGGAGAGGAACTCCCTTTCCCCGAGACTCTCTTTTCTGTGTCCCAGACGTCGCTATTGTCGTTCTACAAAATTATAGAAAAATAAGCCATTACTCAAAATTTGTACAAAAGCAGCTTTGGGGTTGGTTGCGGTGGCCCGATCGCTGGTGTGCTTTGGCCACCTCGGTGGCTGGAACGGCTAGGACATCCTCTTGACGTCAGCCTCGCCGCAGCTTTGATCGTCCCGAGACAATATTCATCACAATTACGGCGGATGTCACATGCTTTCCGAGCGCTTGCCAGAGTGGGCCGTTTGTAACAAAAAATAAAGCAATCAGGTTCAAAATACAAATATGCGATTGTCATTTACGGATATTGTGGATCATATTCAGCCTATTTCTGAACACGATGGGTATATTTCAAATTTCGTTGAAGTGTTCCTTTAACCCTTTAACCACCAAGTAATTTTCAAAAACAATGTACAAACTTTCCCAAATTTTTTTATTTGCACATATTTTTTCTTATGTCGGTCTAATTTTGCAAATACATTACTTGATTGGTTTTTGATTGGTATTAACACAAAACTTATAAAAGAAAAAAATGATTTTTATGGAAGCTTTCCCTCAGTGCATGTAAGAGTAATAGAGTAACACGTGCTTAAATGCGCAGTATTGATTTGAACATACGCACCGTAACAAAATATCAAGTGCCTAGACGTTTCTACGTACTAGCGCTAACAAATACATCTCAACTTGCGGTTTGCCAATGATTCCTTGCAAAATTATTAGCGCAAGAAACACCATCATCTTTTCGCGGTCCACCGGTTTCCATGAAAACCCCGCGCTGCGAAATGTGGGACTGCGTAGCGGTTTGTCTTTGTCACAATGAGGTCGGCAAGGTCCCAATAAAAAAAAAACCTCGAACCAGCCGAGAATGTCTTTTTGTCAGTGGGTTCACAGAATCCCAGGCACTGCACAAAACGAAAACCTCGGAGGCGCGGGTGGCGGGTTTTCAGTGTTTACACGTTGCCACGCTTGAAACACTACCCAGCGCGTTGTGTTCCTCGTCACTGTGGTCGTCGTCTAAGTCCGTTTCTTATTCAAAAATCTATGTCCGACTCACTTTCAGAGACAAATTCAATGTCTTCATCGTCGCTACTGTTCAAACTGCCGCAAGAGAGAGCCCTTTTCCGAGGGCCGTCACCGGCATCACTCAAGAGTCAAGCGTGCTGCAGTTTCTGATCACTGTTGCAAGGCTAGATAGGTGCCAAAGGTCAAAACACGCTATATCTGCATGACCTCTCCTGCCCTCCAGTGTTGAAAATTGAAACTAAAGCCGATGGATGAACCTGTCTCGTGTTTGGCAGTGAAAGCAAACCATCATTTTGGCTGGACGAGTGTGACTTGTCATCGGCAATATTGGTACAACCTTCCATGATGAGTACAGCTCGGGCCGGGTGGTTAAAGGGTTAAAAGCATGAGGTACAATGAAGCAATGAATATGACATATTCCATCATTGCTGGCAATATTCTATTAAATGTTTATTAACCATATGCCACTTCATAATGGAAAGGAGCATAGGTTGACCCTCAACCTTTTCAGGGGCGAGCTATCTTATACCCTGTCAGACGGGCACCTTGAATGTCATTTACGCTAAAGGCCTTTAGGATTTTCAAATGACATTTAAGTCTTGTCGTGTCAGACGGGCAACTCAAATGTCATTTAGGTGATGTCTATCACGATAGCAGTCTGTTGTTAACCCGGCCAACTAGTGTTCATTTTATTGTTTACTAAGTAAATAAAATGTAATGAATTCTTAGAACATTGAATTCAAACACGGTGATGAAAACTAAGTACACGTTCTGACGGAGACAAGGTGTTTTGCGGCAACTATGACACGACGTCACCAATCCAAACTGATCCGTAGCCGTAGCCGTTCCGCCGCTTGGCTCATCTGCTTTCAGAAATCCGTGCACCTTCCTCGCCGTTGTTCCTCGCGCTCTTTCGTTCTTTGCCGGATTCGTATACCCCGTTGACGTTTACGTCTGCGATTGATTCAAGCGAAGACCGTGACCGTGTAGCGATGGAGCCTGCTGACGACAAAGATCGTAGTGCGATGGCCCGGAACTGCCGGAACGTCGGATCGCGTTCCTGACGCGCAACTGAGACCGCGAGTATATTAAACAAATATATCGCAAAAGGTGTGCGAGATATACACGTTATAAGCATTTTTTTCTAAAAATAATTGCTACAAGCATTGTTTTCAATTGTATTTACATTATTTACAATGTTTTATTTCAATTCGCAGAACTTGCGCTGACCGCTGTTGACGAGACTACACATTTACGAGCCGTAAATGAGTTTGGGAGAACTCAGTTGAGCTCGAATGTCATTTAAGTCAAATGTCATTTAAGTTCCCGTGTGACACTGCCTAAATGACATTTACACTGAATGTCATTCGGGGTAAATGTCATTCGAGATGCCCGTCTGACAGGGGTATTACCGTCAAACTGAAATGAGTTTGAGACCCCTGCCATAGATATTTGTAAACTTGCTGGCTTTCCCTGAATAAAGTACTAACCAGAGCTTTTTATGGTATTGGAATTATGGAAGGGGGATTCACTAATTGAGCCATTTTTGTCGCAGCAGAGAGATTCGAAATTTTCTATTAGGGTTTTCAGAGGCCACAGAATAAAGTAGAGAAACCAAATATTTTCAAGGGTGAATTTGATTGCATTCCTACATTTTCATTTTACAAGCTGCATGCACTGCAGCGAGGACTTGTTTCCCTTAGAAAAAATCCTACCAAATATGGGATTCCAAAAACAAAGGTGAACTGCAACACAATGCCCCCAATGGACAAGACCTCATTCTGCCGAGGAATGCTGTGAACCTGTCGAGGCTAGAGTTTGGAAGGTTTAGAAATTTTCTGAGACTATATTGGAGGATTCAGATTGTGCTGGTTCAAAAGTTACAAACTAGTTGGAAGGTTGAGCCCCATAAGGTCAAATGTTGCAAGCTATTTAGATGTAGCAGCAAACCCTTGTAAGTGTGTTAAGGAATTTATTCAAACATTACAAAAAACTGGTTAGTTCAAGCAATTTGGCAATACAGCAGGAGTTTAGTGCTGAGCACAAACGTTGACATTTGCAGAATTCCTCTGGCTCCCAGGTATTTACAAAAGCCCACAACCTGCCAACGAATTATCCAGAATCGTGCAACCTTTCAACTTTTGGACAAGATTCTAAATTTGTCATGCCTGACGACAGATTAGAGATTTCAAACTCTGTCAAATTCATCTGCCAGGAAACCTCAAGGGTTCACCAAACCCAATGTGCTTATCGAGTGAAGAAAGTGGCCGTCCTTTTACACCTTTATTCGAAAAGAGACTGCGGGGTTTATTCCCCACTCATAACTCCTGAGATTTTGCAAAAGTGAGGCTATACCTCAACTTTTTCATCTGCACACTGGTTTGTATAAAGACATTCGGTAGGCAACAACGCTTCTATAAACTTGCTTCCTTGAGAATGGTCAATAAAAGTTAACCTAAAAATATACCATTTAATGCAGCGATTGTTATGAGCCACAGGTAGTAAACTTCAGTAAAGAGCATGACCTAGCAGCAAAAAATAGTTGCAGAAACTGTCATTACTTTTAGACAAGAAAGAGTCGAGAGAAAATATTTAGGCACTGAATGAAAAAGGTTCATAGATTTAAAATGACAAGACCATTAAAAGCAACTCTAGCCATCAATAGATAGCTTTGTCATGGTCATGAAAGAACAGAGCTTTGCCTTAGATATCTAAGAGAGAAAGAGCACACTGCAATATTATAGAAAGGAAATGTGAGCATTGGATAGGGTCAACCTAATGATAAGAGAACTGCATTCCCAAAAGCTACAGAAAAAAAAAAATATTGATTGGATCAACAAATTTATATTTGTTTTCACCTAAAAAAAAAAGAAAAGAAAAAAGGTAGCTCTGCGCATTGTTTATATGCGCTACCAACAAGTTCTTACAAGAATTGGTTATCAGAGGAAGAAGCAATGCTATCGGCGTCTGAAATGTATATGTCTTGATGAGGTAACATATATCTAATCTGAAATGCACCTGCATGTATTCTAGTTATCCAGATAAAGGGGAATTCAGTAATGCCACGCGAGGAGCCAGACTTCTTTACTACGGTTCTCGAGGTGAGGCCAATCATAGTTCCAACACAAGCACCAGATCCGCATTACAGAAGGTCACGTTTTGTGGTTACCAAGGGACTAGTGTCGGCAGACAGCTTTAAAGATTGAAATTTCTCTACGGGTGACACTTTGCACTTTCTAGTAGTGCCACAATGTCCCTGTCAGACTTCAGCCAGAAAACAAAATCAGATGAATGATTCATGCCACCCACATACTTGGCACGCAGTAACCTTCAAGGTGGCATGGAAGAACGACAAATGTGCACAAAAGGAAGGCCCACTTCTGGGGCCATCACTGTCATTCCTCCCCAAGCCTAGGAATCATGTCAATCCTAATGCATACAAGCAATGCAGAATAGAAATACAACTAGTACATTACTTAGAGCAACACATGATTGATGCCGTTCTGACAGACCGTAGCTAAGCCACAATTCCTGCAGCAGGAACAGACAAGTGTCTGCTCTGTTCCCTAGGCACTGCCATGATTGTTCATGCTGATGCCATGATACAGCAGAGGGCTGCACTTTTTGAAAGACTCGGCATGTTTACGAACCTTTGCACATATCGTAGGGAAAGAATGTCAGAAATGCAGTCACGAAGCTCCAAAACAACACCGATGCCAAGAGTGCTGTAAACGCAAAAATCTTGTTTTATGCGTAGCCCCTCTTCACAAGAGCCTGCATTTTAGATCATTATTTTCTATTTTTACTGCTGGAAGCTAGGATTTCGGACACTGGTCTATACCATCTGGTGCAAACTAATCTGAACTAAGTGTGTTTCAGTGGAAACACTGAATGTGTCAAAATCATACTTTGTCACTGCATGCAATCACACTTTTACGAGACTCCAACTGTTGCAGTACTCCAAGTACACTGTACGGAAACAAAGTAGACTTAATTGAGTGTGTGTCAAAGTCTCCAGCTCAAAACCTTAGGAACACCCATTTTTATATTAACTATTTGCTCAATCTCCGCCGCTGCCCGTTTCCACTTGGATGAGCATGTACCGGCGTGGGGTCGTGTATTGCTACTATGCGGTTAATGCTACAGACCCCTGGCTAGCAGCGCGTGTAGTTACATCCACATCTGCCTGCGACACTCTCCATACTTTGCAAACAAATCTACCCTTGAAAGGTCACAATGCCTTAACCAACTGCACTGAACACCTACCTTTGCCGTTCTAAGCGAACTAAGTAAATGAACCCAATTAGGCATGCGCACAATGAGATTCGTGGTATTGACTAAAGGAAGCAACACAACCTTGGTTTGAATCGAGCAATCACACACAGCGATTTATGCAAATTTGTCCTGTACTGTGTCGAGAAAGTTCGTTTCGCCGGTTTGTGGATCACATCGCCGATTGCGCTGAGCCCGGCATAGCTCGTGCTCTCCGACGTTGAGTATCCAATGGCTCCATTTCCTAGAAGGCCTCGCAGGAACGAGCACACGCAACTCACGCCGGGAGAGCTACGATCGGCGGTTCGAGTACCAGCATCACACGTCGCGAAACCGACAAACAAAGGAATCGCAAAAATTCGATCAAAGCACGGTTCTTCTTAATTTGAGAGGTGATCGGTCGGCAGAGGCAGCTACGAAGAAGAGCACGACAACGCAGAAACGAAATAAAAGGAACAAGCATCGTAGCGTTCTGGAGACGCCCAAAAAGTTCACCGAAGTTCAGCTGGTTCAGCGTAGGGAACCTAACGCCATCTGGTATGAAACTCGGCCCCCCTAGCTCAAGAAAGTGCCGCTCTTCGTTTCAAACGCGTCCCCGAAAAAGTCCGAACAGCGAAGCACCCCGCGTCTCGAGCGATTCGTGCTGAAAACCCTAAAACGCTAAGTGCCTCTTCCCCGTTAGGCCTAGCGGATAACCCGGGCTTGGCGCAACTGTGAAAACCTTAGCGCCCAAAAGGCCGATTCCACGCACCCACGTTTGCGCCAATCAGCTAGCCGCTCGGCGACGCGGTATCGAAGGGGTTCCGTACCTTGACATCTGAACGCTGTTTGCGGAGATTTCGAAGCCTGAAGTGCACGAAATTCCAGCAAATGCACAGGCGGTAAACACAAACGTTAACGCTTAGTAACACAGGAGAGAAGAAAGAAAAACACTCTGACGACGTCTTCCCGGCATGCACCACGACCGGCGCGAGCGCCAGGACCCGGATGAAGCGGGACCAATCAGAGCGCAGGAGAACGCCGACCAATTAGAGCGTGTCTACGTTACGTCGCTGCGCAAGAGCCAATGAGGCTTGGGTTGTTTCCAAGGGACGGTATACCAATTTTGAAGCGCCGGGGTCAGCCGTATAATGTACACCGTCGCGTAGAGATACATACAAACTGGAGGGTAGGATGCACATTGCACATTGTTTTTGTGCGGAGGAAGGGGAGGGGGTTACTTTTGTTTTTACGATTGGTACTTTGGACGTGGCCAATTACGATGTATAGTGTTTTTAATTCGCACATACTCGCACCTACTATAAGGCAAAAGTTAATTTTGTCACAACCCTTATCGCTATCTTTTTATTTTTTTTTTTTTAAATTGAAATATTTGAAAGGGTGAAACATCGACGACGGGGACGAATACTTGAAAGGAGTCCTTTTTCCGTCCCCGTTTTCGGTGTTTTATCCTTTCAAGTATTCATAGCTTTTATTATTATGATTATTACGCGTGGTTTAAGAAATTCCGTTCAGTATTTAACAGCTGGCATTTTTAGGTACACACAATAGAACGAAAGGTTCTTGCTGGACTGCCTTAAAATTGCAAAATATCATGCTGACTAAATACAATTGACCGAAGTTTTCATATATGACGGGTAGCACTGCCAATCGTAGCATCTAGCGCATTTTAATGTTCCACTATGAATGCCACATGTAAATGAGTCAAAGAAATTGGATTGAGAATTGAGCTACTCAGAGAGCGCTTTGTTCTCGCGCATCAAAGGCGAGAAAAATCAGTAGCGGAAAGCGAACAGAGCCGGCAGCTTGTCTATGAATGTCACATGTAAAAAGAGTAGTCGAAAAAATTAGAGATCGAAGAATTGAGCGACTCAGAGAGTTCTTTGTCCTCGATCGTGCATCAACGGCGAGAAAAAAGAAATCAGTAGTGGAAAGCGAACAAAGCCGACAGCTTGGGCAGGCAGCGTGGAGCAGTTCCGATACGACTCCACCCCTTTCAAATCACGTGATGATGACGTCACTGCGAAGGTCACGAGACTGCGCATGCGCGTGCTGTCGAATGGCGCAGCTCTTTGCGCAGTTCCCTTATCAAGCGTAGAAAAATAACAAAAACGAAGAATAAGAAAAGAGGCCACACGGTGTTTTATTCGGACAGCTTGTTCGTTTACTTCACTTTTGCAGGATGTTTCGGTTCCTGCGTTGGTGATACATATTTGCCCCAACCTTTCGTGGTCTACAAACCGCGAAAGTCTGATCATTTCATAAAGTAAAACAGAACATATCCGACGAGTGTTTGCACTATTCCAAACAGCATTTATCCAAAATATTGTTTTCGTTCGAGAAGCCAACAATTTACGACTTTATTTGGTAGGCTGTCGTCTGCTAGAACGCGGCAGCCGCATAGCCTCGTGACTACGTCGTCTGCTACACCTTTTCTTCGGCACTTTCAGCATCACACAATCGCGGCCGCCTTTGGATGCTAGGCCAACACGTCATCTAGAAGACAAAGCCTGTGCATGACGTCAGGGTTAGCGAATCGCCGACCCGCTCCAAGCAGTGGACGCGCTGAACATCTAGTGAGAGACACCGCAGAACGGCAGACGCGTCCGTCGGTCCGTCTCGGCGCAGAGCCCTCCATTCTTTGTCCTTGCGTGCGCACTCGTTGTGAGATAAGCTGGCATAAAGTAGGCGGCAGGCGTCGATCACTGGTTTCAACGGTTTCGTGAAAGGAGCTTGACCTCAGGAGGCTCTCGGTCAACTACGAGCACCTCGAGCGGGGAGGAACGCAACAGCTGAAGGACCACATTAAAAATAAACTCAAAAATCATTAAAAAAAGGAGCAAACATTACCACAAAAGTTAAATGCTAGATGGCCCAAGTTACTCTCCATGGCGAGAGATACTGTTAGTACGGTCATGACGAAGATACATCAAAAGTCGAAACCGAAACCGAAACAAAGAATAAAACATTTACGTAGGCCGTGTTCCAACATTTACTTGATCTTACTCCAGGGTAAAGGGTTTTGTACCTTGGCGTTCTAAAACTTACCCCCGTCCAGCGTTTATCAATCTGTGCTGTCACGTGATACGATCCGCCGGAGTAACTCGGACCTGGGTAAGATTTGGAACCTTGGAACACAGCCCTCACAAGAGCCGTGACGTCACCGGTAAGATGGCAGCGCCCAGAGCTGGGGGATGTGAGTTTGTTCCACCGTGGTTTGTTCCGCTTGTTCGGTGCGCGGTAGGCGTGACGATCATGATGTGCCGCTGCTTGCCGACGATATTCGGGCTACTTGTGCTTTCTGACGCAGGTATCATATACCCTTTTCGCGCAAGATCGTTATGGATCACCAGATCGGAGCCGTATCGCCGTTCCGGTGCTCGGATTCCCGCAGATTCCCGGATGTGTTCGAGGACCGATAGAACGTTTAGTGCTTTTAACATGAAATTTTCGCACTCTCTAAGTCAATGTTGGAATGTCTGAGAATCGATGCGAAATGTATGCGTCGGACGTAGGGCCTAGGGGAAGTTGTTTCAGCTCTAGGTAGCCGCATAATCACAGCAACTTTTAGCGAGGAAGCTCCTGCAATCTTTAACCTTTTGTGCTGATTCGACGATTCTACAAATTGGCAGTTCTCAAGGTTTTGATAGAAAGTGCTTTCATTGCACCGACTTGCATTCAATCGCGGTACTTTTTTTTTTTTTTAAGTGAAATACGGGCGTTTGTTTAGGTGGCGTGCACGCGAACTGTTACAAAGCATTCGAACCAGTCATTCGGAAAAAGGTCACTACTAACGTTCATAAAACAGTTCATTTATCCTCTTGGAACTCAAAACACAGCAAGTCTTCACATTTTTAATTGATTGGTGCACAAAATGTTGCATCCGATGTTCCTTAGAAATTGGTATTAGTAGGCTCTTTACCTTGCCGATCGGTATCAATAATCCACAGTAACCTCCATGTTTATAATCAGACTCCTCTTAGATGGTTGTCTAATCCATCATTCTAACATCTAGAACCTAAAAAAAAAAATGCAGTCCCACTCTTTAGATGTTTAGAGACAGCCCCACACACATCTTCAATTCATTAAATGTAATTCAACTCGGAAATAGAAGATTAACTGTCACATTTTTATCTTTCGTAAGATATATTGCAGCAATAATTTTTTTCATCTAGAGCGCATTGTATTATTCGGTCAATTATTTACTTGTTTTAATTACCTGGACAAGACGACTCATATTTGTGTTCATCCCTTCCCCAAAAAGCAGTCTTGTTGCAAAATGTTGACTACCACTGCTTTCAGTCTCTTCAATAGACTTTTTTCAAAAGTGTGGGCCGCCTATAGACCCTTTCTTCAAGGGCGCCGCCATCTAGGATTGTCGTCACTTCCAGTATGGGCGAAAACATTGTTTTGCCGTCGCCACGCCAATAGAATGCATTTAGGAGAAAAGCGTAACCGTCACGCATTCTCCTTATGTCTCCTCTCTATTTTTTTACTATTTGCAGGTTGAAATGTGTTAATATTTTTTCGTCGCCCATACCGGATATGCCTACTTGGCGGTCGGGGGCGAGAGTAAGCGGAAAAGGTCTATACTTCGTTTCACCGTAACTCGGTAAATGGTAACCGCCACAGCCCTCTCGAGCCAATCAGAGAGATGGAGTAGAAGGTATGTGGCAAATCTCTGCAGAAGGAGAGCACTCTGACGATGTGTTGGCACATGCCTCTCCAACGTGCATATTGGCTCACTGGGACCGTATTTTTTGCCGTTCGGCAAATTGTGATTAAATGTATTGCAGTGGCTACTACGCTAATTACCCAATGCCTTCATACTTTGGGCATTTGTTCGACAAGTATTTTATGTCAGCAATCACTTTGAACACGGCTCAGCGCCTATTGAACTGAAATGCTGCATTAGTGTTCGAGCGTGAACTGAAGGCCCGTTCACATGCTTTACGCTGAAAAAAAAAATGGTGACAGTCAATGTTGCTTGATGGGGTTTTGCAAAGGGTCTATTGTGTTGTACATATATGAAATGTCCTGCTATATGACTACTCATCAACACATGCTATTAAACTGGATGTTCAGAGGTGTGTTCATCTTTGTAATTAACAAGTTACAGCAAAAATTATTTCTTACGAGTGTAATATTTACTTTCTGTAGCTGGGCCCGTTTTGTGCTCATTAATGTCGGTGTGCTATGATGGTATTATAATGTGTGTATAGTTTTAAATATCCTCTTTGCAATGCTTCCAGGGGTCCTTGAAGGGAATAAATGACTAAATAACATTTCACATCACTGGAGTTTGTTTTCAGATGCACCACATGTTCAGGAGAGGTGGAATAAGTGCAGCCCCATGCAACAAGTCTGCCAGTCTGGTTTGTCCCATTTATTAATATTGGGGGGTCAAAGATGCGAGTGTCCTCAAAAGCTCCACCGCATGCAGTGAACACAATTCTTGGTGTGTAGACTCTGAAGGTGTAAAGGCTGGAGTGTGAATATTATGCATACTTGTTTAGTATATCAAATATGTTTATTTCCACTTGATTACATAATTATTGATTCTTATCAAACAGTTCCTTAACGAGTTCTTTCTGCGACAGTCTCGCGTCAGGCGTTCAGCCGTAGTACCTGTGCTCCTTGTTGTTGGATGACGCTCCTGGCACGTCCGTGTTCAGTTTGGTCAAGTGGCGACTTTGACTGACTGATGCCGTCTTGTGATCGTACGTCATGTGCCGCCACTGACATCTGATGCACTGAATCTGCAGGGCTGGCTTCTAATCCACAAATTTTCCTGGCAGTTTTCTGCATCAATGTAGCAAGTTTGGGCATGTATTGCTTAAGTGGCGCTGCCTTTTGCTGTAACGTTGACTTGATGGCTTGCGACAATGTTTGTTTGCTATCCAAACCACTTCACTTCCATTCTGCAATGGCGATTTCTTCTGCATGCCGCAACCACTGCAACTTGTGTAAATAAAAAGTCTCGTGTGGCAAAGTGAAGTCGGGTGATGCTTGGTGTTGAGTTTATGAGAACGACCAACCATTCTATTTCTTCAAGCCACTCAGCTGCATTCTTCCTCGAAGTTAGAAATTGTGTGCTTCGTGGAGAGGACACAGATAATTAATGTCGGCAAATTATTATTGCCCTTGGACGACGACCGACACCAAATCGGCTGTCATTTCATTGTCGCTCACCTGCTTTGTCGTGCTTATACGTGTCATGCTTGCCCCTTGTCGGGGTGATAGGAATTGGGAGCTTTGGGTTAATGTCGGCACCAGGGACAGAGGTGGCTCAAGATACTACTCCTCAATGTCCCACGGTTGCTCCTTGATACGTGGTCAGGGGTCGTTCGGCATGAACCTTCGCAGGCCCATTCATTGGTACGGGCACCGCCTGGTAGACATGGTCCGCCTCACGTAATGGTAGCAGAGTGGTCGTCGGTCGGCCGTTTGCAACTCCTCCGTCTTCCTCGGTGTACTTTGTTCAGTGCGGACCTACACTGGTTCTTCCCGACGTTGGGAATACTGCGCCGTTGGGATGTACCGTTGAATTGGCATACTAATGGGTGCCGTGCGGTTGTTGTGTTATTGCGGCGTAAGTCACTTTCGGTTCATCGGATGCCGCTTCGCTCGCAGATGTCTCCAGTTGAAACGCCTCTTGAACTTCTTCCCGAACGATCTCGGCAACCCCAATAATAGCCGGGCGACTGGTGACAGGAAGTAGCTTCCTGATCTCCTACTGGACTACATTGTGTATAATGTCGCAGATGCCTGGGAGGCTGGCCTCGAAGTTGCAGCTGGACGGCTCTAGTGTCGAGACGCTGGAGAGCTGTTGATAGTGACGGGCTCGGGCGTGTTGTGCACGTTCAATGTTGGAAGCCTTGGTGATAAGCCCTCCGACACTTGTCTGAGGGTTGCAGACAAGGCTGCCGAAGATGTTGTCCCTCGATGAAAGACGTAAGGATTCTCAGCTTCTTGTCTTCTGTAGCATGAGGGTCGGCGCGGGTGCTTGATCAGGTGCTAAAAATCCTCCACGAAGGCGGTGATGCTCTTGTTGGGGCCGTGTCCTGGAGCAAATTGGGCATTCCGACCTCTCTCGTCGATGCTGGCTGACGAACGTGCACTTCAGCTCGATCTTGCAAACTTTCCACGACGCTGAAAAGGATTCATGGTTTTCAAACCAGTGCCTGGCAATTTCTTCAAGGTTCTGCAGGTGCTGGTCGTCTGTCCACCCATTGTGGCAGACGACACGGTTATATTGTTCAATCGGGGGCGGATCCAGAACTCCGTTTTGGGGGGGGAATTTGTAAGAATGCTATTCTCCCATTATTTCGTGTGCACCGGGGGGTCCACCCATGTCAAATTGCCCTCCGAGAAGGGGAGAGGAGGGGCGTTGAATTTGTTTGGGGGGGCGGCCGCCCCGTCGCCCCCCTTGGATTTGCCACTGTGTTCAATCCAGTCCTCGACGTCTTCATATACATTGACGTAAAGGGAGTCAAAAGTGCGAAGGGCATGCAAAACAATGGTGGGAGCGGACGCGGTTTGAGACTATGAGTTTGTCATTGGCTTAGTCTGCTTCGTTTTTTCTGGCAGGAGACCGAACTCCGGTGGTTCTTCCTGGTAGCAACAACTGACTCATATTTCAGGTTCTTTGTGGTGTATTTGCAGGGTTCGCTCTTGTGGGACTCGCTCGTCTTGTGGTTTTTCAGCCGGGCTCGGGATTGGACTTTGTTCACGGCTTGCCAGGAGTGTAAGACGCGGGACAGCCCATCACCCTTGTCCTGTTGTCGGGCAACTCAAACTGAGGTGCCGCCAGGGTGCACACAAAGTGAAGGGCCAAGGGTAAAATACCCAGCACCTCCACCAGAACATACGATGACAGCCAAGCATGGCCTGGAATTTTCAAGAATAGTAAAGATTGATACAAGGACTGGACCAAGCACCGTGACAATATAATAAAATTGACACAAGAGAGTCTATCCTGACCAGTAAAGAAGCTGCACTGCTTTAGCAGCATTCTGTCCGAATAAGTCAACTCCTTCGGGGTTTTGACGCCTGCTGTGGACAAGCTGAACTGAAATGGATGTGGGACCACTCTTCTCGTAATAAGCCGCCGGAGGCTGTCGCGGCGTGATCGGGTGGGCTGGGCAGGCAACACGTGCCCCAGCGATACACGAGCGATGAAATGTCCATACAGCTTGCAATTCACGTAACCAGTGTTGATGAAACGTATGTGTCAATAAAACGTCCGGCAGACCAGCGGATTTAATACCAACTGCAACACCTGTGCTCTGTAAAAGTGTCACATCTACGCTCAGTATGACAATTTCGGAAGCAGCCCAGTCAACCACCAACTTCTAATGAATGTCCAAAAGATGTATTTTTTGGATGTTCAACATATCCAATGGATATCCATAATGATCCATCTTACATTCAATGTATGTACCGTGCAGTGCAAAATGATCCCACAGAAAACGTACCACTAACGTAACATGGATGCTTCTCCTGGACATTCGCGACGTTTGATAGATATTCAGCTTGATCCCGTGGACGTACCATGTACATACTTGGGACATAAAATGAAAGAAAAACAGCAACCAATTCTTCATTCCAAGGAACCAGTGTTTCAAAATCGATTCAGGTTTTCTTTAGTGCAACTTGGCCTTAAGAAAACCCGAATCGGTTTTGAAACGTCTGGTCCTTGGAATAAGGAGACATCCATCAAAATAATTACGTTCTAAAACTTACCACAGCATTACATTCCCCAGTTTCCCACCCTGTCTGGTCAGTCACCCCAATTTATGCAAATGTGCTGTTTGAGCATTTCCATGCAATAAGGTAAAAACGGGTTGCGTTCAGTGCTGCATAAATCAGACTCCCTGGAAAATTTTGTTGTATGCATGGCCTATATATATATATACTGTAAACGACCTATTTTCTGCGGGCTCAATATTGCGCGATTTAGGTCAAACTAAATGTATGGCATTTTTCATCATTTGTGGGTGTTAATTTTAACGAGGCGGTAGGATCTCAATGTAGCTTCCAATGTGTTTACATTTTACCGAGCCGATTGGAAAAAATTGGGTCCAAGCGAATATTAAGTCGTTTACAGTACCACAATAAATACTTAAATTGCTGATTATTGATACAATGTAGAAGTGAGACTTCCAACAAAAATGCTGTATTTTGTTTTAAACTTTATTTCGCACAAAACAATGAACAAGCCTCAGCTTATTTTTACAAAAAAAAAAAAATCTAGATGCACAGTTGTTGCACCACGGAAGGATATTATCTGACTTTCCAAAGTTCTACCGATAGCTTGGCAGTTAGAAAGAATTCGTAGATGATCGTGAGAAAATAGATCGCGTGTCAGATGCCTTAGAGTTGGCTTTGCTCCCAGTCTTGTGACGCGGACTGTTCCTGAAAAAGATAGAAAATATTATGTAGCCACAAATACGGAAGAATTCAACCGATATGCTAACACTATTTTTATTTATTACCAAGTCAATCTAGGGAAAACTGCTTCAAATCAATTTTTCAATAATATTTATACCTGCAGTTTTCTTTAGTTCTAAACCAAACAAGGCACAAATTGCTAGTGAAACCTCCGACACTCGTCCCTAGAAATATCCTCAAAACAAATTACACATCATAATTTCCCACTTTTAGAAAGTCACATTTTTGTGAGTAATGTCCATTTCACAAAATAAAAATCATCAAAATTTTGTCTGGTAACGCCACCTTACCTTTTGAGATGCACGGTGCCTAGCAGGAGCATGGCGGAGCCAATCCTTAATAACCGACTCCACGGTGAAGTCTTGGCACTGATTGCAGCTCCGGACTGCACCTGATAAAAAAACAGCAAAACAGAACACTGCTATGCATGATGGACTCGTTGGATGTGAACATAGCTAACCACGTAAGTTAAGGGCTTGGCATATGCAAGTTGTTGCACACTTCTGTAAATCGTGTTCCATGGGAAATCATCTGCGGTACTTTTCTGGTCAATACTTACTGACGACGCACTTGGCAAGGTGGAGCTTGCAAAATGAAAACTTCCCCTTGCGTCCCTGCCAGGAAAACTTGCAGGCCAGCTGGTCGGTGAACAAACTCCTCATGACTCGTCTTGTGCAAGAGGCGACCCCAGACCCCCCAGCGTCGGCGAGTTGTTGGACCTAAAAAAAGATACATTGAAATAGCAGCTATTTAACAAAAATGCTACAGTATATAGCAGACATTTAACAAAAATGCTACAGTATATAGCAGACATTTAACAAAACTATTACACTATATAGGTAAATTTTTTTCCTTGGATTGGGACTTTTACTAATATAGAGTGGGCCAAAGACACCATGCATCAGTGGCAGTCTGCAGACAGCTATGAAGTGCCCCAGTGAATTTTTCTTTGAAAGGCACATTTGGTTGCATAACTATTAAAGTATGTGCACTCAGCTAGCAGGGACAATATTTATTTGAAAATACCTTATGTTAGGATCAGTGCCGGCAAGCAATTCTGCAAAGCAACTTATAAAAAGAAACATGAAAACAAATCTGGTTTCTTCTCAAGCTTTCTTTCGGGACTACGAGCCCTGTTCAAAGTTGCCTGATATGTGAGATGTCCTCGTGGAAGCGAAAAGTAGAGATTCTACTTGCCAAGGTTTTCTTGATTTCCCCTTGAATTGTGGAGTCAAATGTCTTCAGGCTCGAAACATCATCGAAGGGACTGCTGACAAGTAGTTCTAGATTTTCCACTAGTTCACCTCGTGTCTGTCGCACCGTGAGAGCTCGTAACAATTCTCCTTGCTGCTGCTGAACGATGCGGAGTACTGTGAGCCGAGTGAGAATCTCTCGCTGAAATTCTAGAGAATAAAGGTGAACATTATGCTAAGAGAAAATTCAAATTATGTCTAGTCCAGCTTCTAATCTTATTAGAGAGAAGACATGTAATTCACCAGGTTAACCATATCTTCCATGAAAACAAGTCAGGCCGCAGACATTAATGGCGTTAATTAGGCATTCTGTGCATTTTTATGAACTAAGCCAGTGCAATGGAATTACTATGAAACATTATCTAAGTTTATAGATTACCAACCTTTCATTGATTATTACTCATTTGAAAGTAAGTTAATTAGAAAATAAAAATCAACTATTAATGTGTGCTAAATACATAAACATAAATGCCACTAATCGATTGGAGCAAGATATATGGAGAGTTATGCTTCTGGTCGTGAAAACCCACATTGCTTGACAATCAATTACCTTCTGGTGGGAGCAACTTCCTGGATGTGGATGTCCCAGGCTGAGCTAGATTAACATTACGAAAAGAGTGTTACTTGAACACCGAAACAATTCTTTTGCATTTTTATGAATTCACTGTATTCTAACATAGTAGTTATCAGTACTCATTTCAAAATAAAATCTTGTGGGAATTTAATGATTCACTGCATACAAGATATATGAAAAATTATGCTTCAATTTGCAAAAATTCTTAAAAAATCAGTCAGTTCATAATCAATTACCTTCTGATTGTATCAACTTCTTGGATGTGGACAGCTTAGGCTGGTGTCCATTTCCTTGTCGGTGGGCAGCTACCTTAACTGTAAGAAAAGAGTGTTACCGTCACATTTAAATCCAAAACAGTGAATTGATTCTTATAGATACCTCATAGATGAAGAACCGGCTTGATGGATGGATACCTCGTATGAATATATTCTCACTATAACTAATGCACTCTATGGCTGTCATAGGAACCACATAAAAACGTTTCCTCCTTCCTTTTCGATCTCTCCTTTAAAGATGTATTATACACTCCCAGTGCCAACAAGCTACAATTTATTATTTCGTCATTACCTTGCTGATGCTCTTCTGCGTGTGGCCTTGCCCCCCTTTCGACATTGCAATCCTCAGTCATTTCAGCGCTGCAGTCCTCCTCTGGTGAACAAAATACACGAGCAACTTTGTTCTCTCTGTCTGCTCATTAGCACAATTACATGAATATTGTAGTACAGGACAACGCGAGAAAAAGGTGAGCTGAATTAAAAAGAAGTCCGACATCCAGTTTCTTCACAGTGGCAGTTTCTACGAAGCTTGCTGATTGCCCACATAGTTTTTAAAACCAACATAGTACTCTCCAGGATTGGTACATGGACCACGTTTAGCATGGCACTTTCTACAGAAATTAAGAGCCTGGAAAAAAGGATCTTAGGATTATCTTTCATTTTTCTGAATGTACTATGGGAAGTAATGCTTACCAAACGAGGATTCCGACCAGACCTCCAAATCTAGCAAAAATTGGCAGAACAATTGCAAAGGTTATTATAATTGTTATAGAAATATATATGTAAATATGTACCTATGACCAATCTATATTTATTGTTAATAAGCTGCCTTCCCTAACCACTGAAAACGTGGAGTTTAGTGTGCGCACTAATAGACTTCATTGCACTTACCGCCGCAGTCGTTTGCTTGCGATCCTTGAAAACTACACGGCACAATTGGCGGTCCTGTTGAGTCTTCCATGTCGCTGACGTAGCGAGTCGGCTTTTGGATTTTTCTCTTTTTCCCATCTTCTGAAGACTCCAGGTCCGATGTGTACTGAGATAGTTCCAGCTTCCGCCGACCATCCTCATATCTCTCTAAAAAGATCAGAAAACCAGTGAAGTGTCATTCTGTTCGGATGCAAGCTTCCTTGCAAGTGGTGAAGCAAGTACACGAGAACTGGTATTCTCGTGATAGAGTTTAAAACATTTTAAATTTTCTCAATAGTGTGTGATATACAATTTAATATTTTTTATGTAACAATTACTTGTACTTACTAAATGTTTTTTTTACTTGAACATTGAATGAAATCCAGTCCTTGCCAGGTTCTGGTCCCTTTTTGATTAGTGAGGTTTTGTTTCCAGGACCAGGAGGCCAGAAGCACTTATCACCATTAATCCAACATTTTGGCACAAGCTCCACTGATTTTTCTTTAGTGAAGTACACTATGCAATACTGCATCTGAAACAGAAGCATAATGAGGTTAAATAGTGCATAATATATAGTGAAATGCACCAAATGAACCATGCAAGCAAAGGAGGGTTAAAGAACCACTACTTTGAAGTTGGAACTATGCTAGGCTCTGAATGAAATATGACACAAAGGAAACCCTTACATACAAAGAAGGGGGCAAGGCTGAATAAAAGTTTCCCAACTCAATGAACAGTAAAAGCATGTTAAAAAAAGGCTGCGCCACATGGCAGGACTCACTTTCACTTCGACTGCAGGGCAATAGATACGGCAATTTGCTGGAAGTAAATGACAAATGTAATTTCGGCGTTTCTAATTTACTACAGTGGGAAATATTATGGTCAGCGTGCCAAGGAATAGATTGCAAAAAGGATGACAAGATGTGACCATTATATGTAATAAAAAAGAAATGAATGGCCCTACAGCACAAACATGTGCAAACAGCTTGTTGAGCCTCTTAATGTTCATGTAGTGTGTAAAAGAGGCATCACAACATACTTGTTGTGATAAGGAAGCTTGATGAGCTTCTTTACATTGTCGAGACGCCAGAGCTGTACAGTGGACGGCCTTGAAACAACACAGATGCCAAGTCTTGTAGAATCTAACGGATAGGTGTAAAGGGCCTTCTTCTCACAGAATTTCTTTCCAATAATACAAGGTAGACTATCAGACACCTTGAAAGCAAAGTTTTCGATGAGCACAATGTCTTCGTCAATTTGGCAACAGCAGTCGGACTTTTTCAAACTCAGCGTGAAATCTGCGAACTTAGCCATGGTGTATTCTGGTGGCCTGGAACCAGGGGCAAGCTTCCACCTTCGTGAGCATGAAGCAGCTTAAAGGATGTGTCTTTTGGGGGTTCTGTGTGTGCTGTTGATTTTCCTCTAGCCTGTTGTACAGCTGATTTAGTGAGCAGCCAGGCCTACGCAGCATTCTCTTGATTGCCTGCATGTTGTTTTCAAATGCGAATGCTGAGAACGAGTCCAATGTGCCGTGCAAGCGAGTATCTGACGGCAGATGCAAAAGGCAATGAACATTGTAGGAGACTTCATCTTCTCCATACAGCGCTGCAAAACCTTTCACAAAATGCTGTAAAAGTGTCTCGGCATACCCAGCCTGAAGCTGACACAGTGAAGGTGTGCTCAAGATGGTGACTGCAACATGCAAGGTTAGAAAGTTCTCGTAAACTCTCCTTGCCAGTGTTTCTTTGAGGACCACTGGACCAGTGTAATGAACAAACAGCCGGAACTCTGTGGCCTTCCAGTGGTCCTTGTCGTCAAGTCTCCTAGGCTTGCGTACAAACTCCGCAGGCACATGAGTCGCAAATGAAAGGCTTTTTTCTGACACTTCTTGTCGCTGTGAGGGACCAAGTCGAACCGCTAGTGGTCCAGAGAGCCACAAGTTGACAAGCTTCCTCGTCACTCCCAGGTACACCAGGTGCATGGGGTCAAGAGGCACACACTTTATGCAGTCGATAGGGAGGTTTGTTAACACTGATGTCCCAAGGTGGTGGTCACTGTCTACTTGACTTCTAAATGATTGGTCTGTCCTAGGTGTTGCCACTGTGGTAGGAAAGTGCATTTTAGCACCGAAACTGCCCTCGACAGTACATTTCGGACACCCAGAATAGCCAGTATGCCCCTTTGTTTTAAAGATAAATGCTCGAGCAGGGGCATCACATATAATGCCTTTGATTGTTACACTGATAGTTTTGCCCGAGACAGAAATACCTTTGTCTAGGACCTCTTTCAGTTCAGCAACTAGTGGCTCTAAGAAGCTATTAGCACAGCCAGGCTTGGAGTGCCCAACAAATGCTCCAACAAGGAAAGGTGCATCTTGTTTGGTGGATCCAGTGTCCTGAACCAAACACTGAATCGGCCACAATTGTTCCCTCGAGCTTTTCGATAGCGGCAGCCCATCTACGTTCAGCGAAATGGTCACAGACTGAGGCGAGGGAAGTCTCCGGAGAAGAATACGCTTCAAGCCAGAAACAATGCCAAAGTGGCAATACTGGCCGGGAGGTAGTGAAGTTATCCCTGCTACTTTTGCTGTATTACGAGGGGTGTGGAGCAAGGTTCTAGCGTCTGAGGGCAGATCTGAAAAACAATGGTGCGATTTTAAAAGGCCCAGAAGTGATGTCAGTGACATGTGTGTAACTCCCTGTTCAACAGCCCATTTAGCCAGGAGAGCGGCAAACCCCTCAGGCGTGTCTGACACTTCCTCTCCACTTGTTCCTCCTTCCCTGCCGACAGCAGTCTCAATGATAATTTCGGAAGATGAAATACTCGCCTCCGAGTCAGCACCTCGAGGCAGCTCGGCAAACTCCTCGTGGTCGTAGCGAGAGTGGCAAATGCTCTCTGCGGTTTCATCTGCACTGTCCGAACTCGCTCTATTCGGAACGCGCAAACGGGGGAATTCCCAGCTCCACTTTCACACGATAAGTGTCCAGAGTCCGAAGTTGTAGGGGATAAAATGTTACTTGACGTTCCCGGCAGAGCAAAGTGTTCAAACAGAGCGTTGACCTCCTGGTTAGCTCTTTTTCTTATGTGCCTTTTTGAGATGGCTTTAGGCATAACTAGTCAACTGAAATACTACTTAAGGCTCGTTTATGCGAAGCACGGGGCACCGTTTCATGCCACACATAAGGTAAAGCAGTGGAACATTCTGTGCGCACGGCTACAACAGCGGTAAGAGCTCCGTCGATTGAGCTTTCTATACGTCAGAATTCACAAACTCGAAATGTGAGGGATAAAATCGCATGCGCACCGTGAGCTACACTCACTTGTGACCTTTTGCAGACGGGGCCGAGTATCGGATACAAAACAGCGTCTTGGCGCCCAATGCCACAACCAGAGAGAATTCTGAAACTACACACAGCAAACGCAAACAAACGAAAGCGAAGCGAAGCGAAGTGCGAAGCCGCGCGGGAATCTGCCGTTCGCGTCACGTGGTAAGTGCGCTGTTGTTGCCTGACGTGTTCGGCGCTTTGATATGTCTGGTTTCGGTTTCAAATAATCAAGTTCCCGCGTTTTCTTGGTCGTACAAAAGTACGCATTGCAGTTAATTACAGGCGTGTCGTAAAATAACTTTTAAGCGCAAAAATAAAGAAACAACGTGGGTCTATAATTTTAGCGCTAAGCTCATATTTAAACCGAGCTGTCGCCCTCGCTACTGTTCGCGCGCGGAAAAAAAAAAAATAATATATATATATATCGTAGGCTTGTAGGCCTCTCTTGCCCCAGCGCAGTTACACAGCAGCAACTTGTGCTATGGTGGTGACGTAATCCCAGTAACACAAGCAGACGAAATTGCCGCTAAAACGAGTCTGGCGCTTCCTCCCTGCAAATATTGCTCTAGATTTTTTTTTCCCAAATAATTTATTTTATGACTGGCCTGTAACATTATTTCTTCTTATTTTAATGTCGTTTATAAATTACAATTTCGATTGGCAGCAATAAATAGTAAAAGCAAACACTGACAAAAGCAACGGAGGAGGGTATATAACATAGCTGCTCACTGTCATAAAAATAACTATGGGTTGTAGCTTTTGTCGTCGCAGCGCTGGCGCGCGGAGTGTAACGCGGCGAATTGAAAATATATTTTGCAGCATCTATTCTGTCCGACAACGTCCGCTGCCGGACGCCCCGACAATAAATCATAACAACGTATATATAAACCAACCAAAATATTTTTTGTGTCGTCCGCTGCATGATGCCCACACCATGGCCCACACTTCGCGACAAGGGTTTTACTCGGATAAGGTCACTATTTACACACCTCTAGAGGGAAAAAAAACATTTTGAACCCATTTATGCGTCTTTCTTACGGGTGATATATCACATATCAGGCCTTGAAAGAAGAGCACAGACTATAGCATTTCGCCGCACGTCTATACTACATCCATAGAATGTACCTATGTGTTATCTTTGAAAGTCCTTTCAGTGCGTCTAGGTGACGTCTTTCGGACGTTCGTTGTGCTCAATGTCGAATATGTATAATCCATATGACGTCCTCTGTACACTCCATCTGGATATAGACGTTTGGATCAAGCTGGTATATCTAATGGATGTCGGTGGTTGACTGGGAGCACAGCTATACCTAGCACGGCACAAGAACTACCAGCTTGAAAACAGCTCTTTGGTGCACCGCGCACCTGTGCTTAGTGCAAGTGCACGCCTCCGCCGGAACAATTTAGGAAACAGCACAGCATCATGCAGCACGGCACGGGAACTACCCGTTCTCCGGTGCGCCGCACAACCAAGGTAAGCTTTCGGTCCTTTGAACGAAGCGGCACCACGATTACACACTGCCAAGCACGACTCACACAATTTTCGTAGCTAAACTGTGTATTCAAATACATTACACACGCTTCATTGCAGACCTCAAAGGTTCCGATGGTCAACGTGAGCACAAAAACGTGGCGTTGAAATTTATCCTTGCGATATACGAATCAATCCGAGGTCCGAGCAACGCGGGGCCGATTGTCTCATATCCCCGTTGATCACCAGCAAAACGGATACTGTTCCTTCGTATTTCCACGTTACCTATACTTCGTTTCAGCTTGGGTCCAGACGCAGCCGACGCTACAAGCGCGAGCATGTGGCCCTGAACAGTGCTTGCACTGCACGAGCGCGCGTGCTTGGCAGGGACGCTGAAAGCCCGGAGCTCGCGCTTGTAGAGACCAAGCTCAACTCTGACGTCGCTTTCAACCAGCTTCATGTGACGGCTCCCGCATCTGAAATTAACTCGCTCAGACCAACGACAACAACAATACATCCGACATGCTCTGGCCGATGCTCCGGCCCAGCCCCAGCTGCGCCCACTGCCTGGGCGCCATGGCAATGTCACCAATGTCACCTCGAAGACAAGGCCTGCACATGACGTTTCATTAGTAGATCCCCGACGCGCCCTAAGCGGCAAATAGGCTGAAGCTTGACGAGAGTAGGGGCCGCGTCGCATTCACTGGAGGCCATAGCTTTGTGTGCGCGACTGCTGAGCGCGAGCTGATAGCGAGCTTCCAGTTCATTTGCAACGTGCATGGGAACACTCTCTCGGCCAGGAGCGCGAGCTAGCGCGCGCTCCTGGCTTTGAGACGTGCATTTTTAGCGCGCGCTCGTTCTGCGGAAAAACGCTTCAAAGCAGCGACCTCGAGCTCTCGTGCTAGTGTCCTCGTGTCGTTAAAAAAAAAAAAAAAAATTGGTTTGTTTTTATATTTATACCACGACCGGCTTGGTTTATACAGCCTTGATGGGGAGATGCGCCTCAACGGGTAATCGGTCTCTTAGCTGTAGATGAGAAATTTAGCCAGTGCCGTACAACCGCTAACCTGGGGTTTCTAACGTGCATCACGCAGTAGTGATCACACGAACGCGTGCCGGTACGAAACTCGTCCAGATCGAAACGGGCAAGGGCGGTGGGGAACCGAACCCAGGAGGTTCCCAGCGCAAGCTTTCGCTCCTCACTCCGAGCTGAGGCACGTTTGCCCACTCGGCCACTTCCTCCCCCGCTCGTGGCGTTGGCTGCGTTCTCTGCTTAAGAGTGAACGGAGTATAAACAGCGTCCTCAAAAATGGCGTCCAGTGCCAGCGTCAGGAGAAGGGCTTTGCAGCCCTTCGCACAGGAGTAAGGCATTTTAACTCAAGCATTTGACGCTCCACGTGAACGTCTAACTTCATCGTATGATATAGCCATAGACACTCGGCGTGAACATCAGTTTCATTATCTGCTACACAAACCACTGAAGCAGGCGATGGAGCAGACGATGTTGCAGACGATGTAGCAGACGATGGTGCTCATCCGGGCTAGAGTGGCGCAATCCTTTGATCCGCGTGTTTTGCCGACAACATGGCCGAGAGAGCAGCTCGGCGCGAGTCACATGGTACTCAGGGTTCCAGGAGGCGGCCCGCCCTATGGGAGAATACATGGAGATCGACGCAACACGACTAATTAAAAATAAACGGCGAGTTCACACTTTTCAAAACTAGTCTGTCGTGAAGCTGGTAAAGCACTAAACACTGTTTTAATAATATCGGATGCGTGTGCAAATTTTGCGAAGGCCATTTCCAAGACAATGGCGTTTGAAGCAGACGATTTTTGCACGCAGCGGAGATGGACTCTTTGGGTTGGCCGGAGCGGGTCACGTGGACGCTGTGACGTTGCCGCGTCGTCTGCTGCATGATGCCGCTCGGCTTTCAGGCAAATCACAACGTATTTTAAAACAAATTACGTCCTTACTTGGCACACAACTCAGCGCAAATGATTCTAAAATGTTCCTTTATTATGTCAAAAACTATTGTAGTTCCGTACATCTCCCCAACAATGAAGAAACAACGATTTTCTCACGTTCTTCGTGCATTTCTGACCGGAGCTGGAACCTCCGGGCGTCCGCCGCTAGTCGCCGAGAGACGACGTTCTAGATTGCGCTCAATGACAATTGCTGGATCAACGTTTATAGATACTTCTCCAGTTCCGTATCTCCTCGGCGCGCCTGTGGGAGGAGGCGGCCCGGCGCGGTCCCCGCCACCGCAGCGCTGCGGTCGAAGGTTGCGCCATCAGGACGATTGCCGCTCCCTTGCGCGCAATGTTCAGCACGCCTACTGCAGCCGGGATCTCGGCTGATTTCGCGAGTAACGCGCTATTATTTTAATTTCGGTCGTTTTTGAGCAGAAGGTAACTTGCAAATGATGTAACACCGAAAATAATACGTACGTGCAAGCGGTTCAGCCTTGGCCCGCAGCGGTTGTCACTATGCGTCGTCAATAAAAACGAGCGAGACGAGGATCGTTCGCGCGGTCGGTATGAATTTATTCCATATATTCACAGAACGCACGTAGTGATTTAATGTCGCGAAAGAAAAAAGCTGCGCGTCGCAATCGCGCCGTCCTGGGCATTTTTTTCTTTTTTGTCTTACAAAATATATCGATCTTACCTATGCTATTTTAGAAGATTTGCTCAACTTGCAATTTAGTAAAGTATCCACAGAAACTGCTCATTCACAACACATTACACAAGCCGTAACACAATCAATTTTATTTTGCTAACTCGCAAAAAATAAAAAAGGCTTCAAATCACGCGCAAAACAAAGCCTGTTACAGTTAAAGCTCAACTATACAAGCTTGGCCTTTTTCCTTTCTCTTTGGGCCCTTATGGCACTATCGTTTTCTTGGCACTTTTTGCGTGCGAAAAAGTGCATACGTCACGTCACCACGAACGTCGTATCACAAACCGTCGAAAGCAATCACACACTCGAAGGGCAGAAAACCAACAGATCACGTAACAAACAGCGCGAACAGCGAGCGAAAATGCAAGCCCAACCCCGTAACCGGAGCTGGCCTGGCCGGCACACACGCGCAAGCTTCGATCGCAGCGCCCTCGCAGTCCCTAGGGATCGGTCGCGCCCGCCTGGAGAGGGGCAGTTCGGGAACTGGAGGAGTATCTATAAACGTTGTGCTGGATCGAGTTTGACCAGCTCTGCCTATGGACCGAAATGCGGCCACGGTCGGCCATCTTTAGGTAGAGTTATATCATCTCTAGCTATCATAGTAATATGGCAGACAGCGCAATGGCGGCAGGCTACCACAAAAAAGCCGTAGATCTAGTACACTGTACCGTGGGTGATATTTCGAGCTTGATTGAAGTTGTTCGACGAAGCAAATTCTTGAAACCCGGCGTGAACGGTAGCCTCACCTTTGAGGACTCGAGCGAAAGTTCTACGAAAGCGCAGCACGGGGGAAAGCAGCGCAGCTCGCATCGAAAGCAGACTACGTACCGGCGTACCGGCGTCTGCTTTCGATGCTTCTGTCGATGCGACTTTTTGATGCGTGCTGTGCTGCTTTTCCCCGGTGCTGTGCGATTTCGTGAAACTTTTACCGGGTCCTTAAAGGGGCCCTGCAATCATAATTAAGCGTCTACCTTTTTTGCGGTTTCCACGTCTCTTGGGGTTCGGGCAAGCCAGCGGGCACGGTGAGAGTAACTAAATATCAGTGCGTCATATTTTAACCGGACGACGCGGAAACCTCCTCCACCGACCGGGGCGACCCGCGGTACCGAAAGCGCGCGTAATGTGACGTCTTAGGTCCTGGGCTTACTACTGGTCAGAGCCGCTAAAAGCTTCTTTTTAGTCGAAATACAAAATATAAGTGGCGCGAATCGTTTCAATTATTTATAAAAGTAGTTTTTGTACAGTATTTTAGATCTGAAAAGAAACAAATGCAGTTTATAAAGTACGGAAACAAGAAATGATCCGTCGACATACCCGCCACCAAGCGGTGGAAAAGGCGGCGCATACTAGAAAGGAGTAGTGGGATCTCGCGCCGACACGGAAAGGTCCCGGATGTACGCGGCGGCGCTGCGGCCGTAGGGGCCGAAGGACCCGACCGGCTCTGAGCGTTCCCAAGGCCTTCGGTGAGCAGCTTTGTCTGGCGGTTTGGCCGTTTCGCGGTATGGCAGCGCGAAGTGGCTCCCATTCTGAACTGATCTTTACCCCGTGTTTGCTGTCGTTTGTGGCCAATGAAGTGTCATGCCGAATTTGCGTTTAATCGCGCAGCAAATGCAATGAGAGCCGCTCTAGCTGCCCGCTACATACAGCCTATCCAGAACACGCTTTAGTCGCGCCCTCTCGCGCCGTCGACACGGAGTACGGCAGCCGTGAGCGCTCGCTCAGCTCACTACCCCTTCTGCTAGTTCACGGCCACTCAAGCAACCAAGGACGTCATGAAGGAGGTTATTTTTTGCTTGTTTTTGTAATTTTAATTTGCCTATAACTTTTAAAATAAAGCGAAATTCGAGAAAAGAAAAGTGTCATTAAGTTACTACGTTCAGTGCGCTCAGGTTTGGTGCAAATTAAAAATCAGTAAAAAAGCCATTGCAGGACCCCTTTAAAGACCGGGCTACCGTTCACGCCGGGTTTCAAAAACCTGTTTTGTCAAAACAATTTCAATCAATCACGGAATATCACCCACGCTATTTTGATGGCAGCCCGCCACCACAACCACTGTTGACCACAACCACTGATCTCTACTATAGGGGGCTGGATGGCGCTTAGCTGCTGTCCGAGCCTGGCGCGAGTGAAGCCACCGGAAGTTCGATGCTTGTCCCGGAAGTCGGGCGTGCGCTGGGCTTCCTAGTGCATTCAGTCGATATTTTGGACCATGCTTTTTTGTGTCTTTGATCTGGTTTTAATACTCCCGTTCTGGATTAAATCCCAAGAATGAGGCATTTGAACTTGGGACATATTCACACTTGATCAACTACAATCTCAAAATATTTACATTGAATGGCTTCCCATGATACTTCTCGGGTCTGGATGCGCTCTTACTACGCAACAAGCAGGCTCTCTTGAGGGAACAAGCGAAAATCCAGCGCCCTCGACGCTTTTCGAACCAGCACTCGGAAGGGTTACAAAGCTTGCCAAGCGCTCACTTCCGGGACAAGCCGCTTACTTCCGGTGGCTTCATACCTGTTTGCTCAATGCGCCATCCCACAACCAACGTTGACCACAACTGCCAAAAACGCCACCTGACATGGATGAATGATGGCGGCTGCCAAGCGGCTGCAGCAGCTGTATCTTGGCTAGAGGTGGTATAACCATAGAGTTATTATAATGTACGCTAGAGGTTCAACTGGCGCTAGTGTCTATGCGACTTCCGTGACGCAAATTGAAGCAGACAGTGAACCAGTCTACTTTTGCGGTGCTCCTGTGCATTCCTATGGGAAAACGCGCGTGCATTTTGCCTCTTCGCCGAAAAAATAACACATGAACACTTTGGTTATTTGGGTCGCACCAAATAGTATGTACCTTGATTAACACTGTAGAAAGTGTAATTGCTTTAGTTAGCCCATTTTTCTTCATCCAGTGAACGATGTTTAACTTCGCTGCATTTCAGTCCCAAACGTGTGTTTCGCAGCAGGTGTGTAAAACAAGCGACGATCTCGAAGCAAAATTACAATCGAAAGGAATATAGAGTGTGTTCATGGGCGTACCAACCGGGGGGCAGTGGGCGCTTGCCCCCCTAGTTCCCAGGGTGGGGGCAGAGGCATGTGTTTTGCCCCCCCGGAAAAGGTCACCACTGGGCAGGCAACATTGACGCTCCGGCGGCGCCCAAGGAATACCAAGGGCACCGCCCTCCGACCCGCGGGGGCATATTTTTAACGCGCAGGCGATACAAACCCCAGCAACGGCGCTCACGCCGGATTGGCTGGTTCGTGGAGATAGGCGCCGCCGCCGTCGACGTAGGCAGCGGATACGATGCGAGTTTCTGAAGAGGTAGCGTAACTTAGTGGTAAGATGTCTGTCTCATACGTATCACACCCAAGTTCTATTTATGGTGTGAACTTACTTCTTATCTTTTTTTTCCTCGAACATTTTGTTTTTTTGTCGAGGCATTTGGCGATATTTACGACATTTTTTTTACAATTAACACGGAAAAAAAACGAATATTGTTGACGAAACATCGGTAAACTAAATCGCATGGGACTCTATTTACGGAAGTGCATGGGGGACAGCGGGGCCCGGAACGCATGGGGGACAGCGGGGGGGGGGGGGGGGGGAGGAGGAGGGAGGAGGGAGGGAGGGGGGCTAATTGTAATACAGGCGCGGGGGTGGGTTAACGCGCTTCGAGTGATACACGCGCCGTCCGAATCCGAAATTTGTTCCGCGCGTTGCCGAGCAGCCAATCCGACGCGAGCGTTGTTGCTGCGGTGTCTATCGCCTGCGCCGTAAAAGGAGCGAGTGACCAAGGCGCCCGGTGCGCATACACAATTGGCCCTGTCCTCAACCTCCTCCTCCTGCTCCCCCCCCCCCCCCCCACACACACACACTCTTTTAGAACGCCTACGCACACACTCACGCTCGTAAAAGTTAGTGATGGACCGAATCTACCGAACTTCAGGTTCGGCAAAGTTCCCGCACATGCCGATATTTTGAAGAAACGTCTCGGCAAAGATTCGGCATAAAAATTTGACAAATGTCTGCGCACGAACGCGACGGGCAGCCATGGATCGCGAATGGACGCCGCGCAGTCGCGTGGATACCATCGCACAGTTTAGTACAACCAGCGGTTACGGCGAGGTCTGGAGTAGGCTACACGGTAACTGTGCGTTTGTGAGCTTTTGCGAGTGTGGTTCTCTTCAATATTTTGTGCCTCAAGAACAGAAGATTGACCGGTAATTTACGCAGTCCACTACGCAAGTGACAAAATGATGCGGTGCATTCTGGATAACGTGATTTCTTCATTTGAGGTTACCATTGATGCAGCGAGGTAGTTGAAACATTGACTGACAACTTACAATTACGCTCAGTGTGCGCAGCCCACTGTCGACAAACGGGGCAAAGTCACGAAAGCTGGCCAGAATGTATGGGATGCAGCTGGTATCCTCGTCATAATGTGTGATACATGTTTTCTCCCCTTCGCTTGTTTCCTTTTTTACGTAACTTCTGCAGTGTGTATATTCTGTACATTTATTTGTCTGTTTTGTTTTTTCATACGTGGTGGCTGGCTTGCAGCAGACATGTACAAGCTACTCAAAAAAAGTAATTAAGTGAAGTTACTGAGTATTAGCCTCAAAAATAATTTGAGTAGAGGTAGAAAATGCTCCAAATGGAAAGTAATTCAGTAAATTACTAATTACCGTAAAAAAGTAGCCAATTACTTTTTGAAGTTATTTTTTTCTTCTATGCTTACAAGGAAGTACTTACATAGGTTTTGATGCGTTAGCGAATGCTGCTAGCCGAATATAAAGCGGCTTGTGTTTTCACAGAAATGTTTTTAATAGCTGGTTCTGCTTCTGCATGCCTCAATTGTTGTGTACTTCTTTTTGGTCAAGTGATGTACTGCGGATGTATCATTTCACCTTTGAGGTTTAGGCACTGCCTGAGCTTGATTTTGCAGACAGTGTTGCGTAAAGTACCGTTTAAAAACCACTTGGAAGTTCAAAATAAATGAGAGGTTATGTACTTCAAGTAAAGTAGTAAGTACATCGGGTGAGATGTACCGGTATCATTATAAATACAATGCACTGTCAAAGTAGAGTAGAAGCTACTTTTTAACACACTTATTCAGAATGCCCTTTCATTCCCTATACAGCGTGTCTTTTTTTGTTTCTTTTTTCTGGCCGGTATGCATTGCTTTAGATGAAATCGTTGGTGCATCAGTTTTTCGGGAATGGCGGTAAAATCGGAGGTGCATCGCGTTTCTCTTTGTTTTTTTAAATGGCGGTAACTAATATGCCGTAGAGTAATTGCTTTGTTTTCGCTGACGAACCATTTGACACAATCAATTTATAAGGCACTTATTTTACCGGTCTTATAGCCGCCATTTCTTCACTTAGAGAAATGACCAGATGACGTCTCGAAAGACACCAGATGAACTTCAGAGCGGGTGCTGCACTTTATTACCTCCTTTGAGTGAGGATGTAGTGTGTATGCGTCCTGTAGTGGGCAAGAATTCCTACATTGGGGAGAAGCGGGGACAAGCCCTTTCTCTCAAATGCGTCATGTCCTTGAGCTTTCGGGATACAAAGAAACGCCAGTCTTCGGCGCTAATTCCACAGTTACTGGCCTCTCTTGCGTCGTGTCTGCTCAGGTCTGGGCGCGCCTCGTAGCAGTGTTGCTGGTAGGGCTCGTTGCCTTTGGGGGTTATGAACTATCCAAATCACTTTCTTCCCTCCCCCCCCCCATTTTCACGCCACGCTTTCCCTCTGCCAATATCAGCTGATCTTTCAACATCGTATCTCTGTTGATAGCAAACAACCACTAATTCGAAAGTACTTATAATTTGAGTGAAGTCACTGGAAAAGTAGTTAAAGAACTAATAATTACCAAAATAGAATTGTAATTGAAAGTTACTAAGTAACTTGAGTAAAGTAGTTGAACTAC